>JAQQSU010005845.1:0-13682 GCA_028627135.1 Pseudochirops cupreus | reverse complement strand
AAAAAAAAAAAAGCCCAGAAGTATAGGGGACCTTATGGGGTAACTAGTTCAACTCCTTATTTTATGGATGAGGAAACAGAGGTCCAGAGAGGTTAAGAGATTTTCCCATGGCTACATATCTTCTAAGTGTCAGGCCAGGATTTGAATGCAAGTTAAAAGACTACAAATTCAGTATGTATTTTACACGAAATCAGTCACTCTAGCACAGGGCTAGCACCAAAATGATACTCCTTCCTTTAAAACAACACAACAACATTCTTTTAGTTTGGAGGATGGTATGCTTCAAGAAGAAAACAAATTATAATTACTAGCCAGAGAGTAGTTTGTTAGTTCTCATTGGTCAATCCTTATAATAACGACCAGGCCTGTACACAATCACAGACACATCGCACATATGATGACCAACCTTGATAAACTGGACTATCCTCAACAACGCACAGCTAAAGACAACTCTACAAGCCTCAGGATGGAAGGAGATACCTAAACTCAGAGAAAGATATAGAAAGACTATAGTTTAAATGGAGACTGAAGCAAAACTCGTTATCATTCTCTTTCATATCTGGTTTTGCTTTTTTTTTTCTTTTCCCAGTGATTGCTCATTGGTTACAACCCTTCTATGTGACCAAACTATTGTACAATGTGAAAGTATTTGCAGATCCTATACATGATTGCACGCCACCATGGGGGGGGGGGGAAGGGAGGGGAGAAAATCTGAAACTCAAGGGATTGTGGAACTGAATCTTGTAAATTAAAAGTAAATGAGTAAATAAAAAAAATTAAAAAAAAATAATAATAACGACCAGGCCATCGAGGGCATACAGAGAGTGGAAACAACACAAGTACGTAATCTACATTTATCACTTAGAAAAGTGGTGTGTTCTGTTTGTGCTCCAAAAGAGAAAGTTAAAGAAAACTCAAGTAAAATAATTGAAGTAATTAAGCACTGAAAAACAGAATATGAAGCAAGATGGATACAAGTGTAATTATTTGACTTGGGAAAGATCTTCAAAAGATAACAGGCTTCAAATAGAGGTTGCTTACAAAGTCCTGTTACTTTGACTTGTAATAATATTAGATATTCACACCAGAAACAAAATGTAAAACTACATACATGAAAGAAAATAAAACAGATCAAAAAAAAAGTTAGCATTTCATAGTTTCAACACTGCTTTCTTTAGGACCTAGTTATCTTTTTCATTCATCTAAGCCAATGGAAGGGAACAGAATATTTCCAAATGGTTCGTGATAATTTTTTTTTTTTGCATTTGGTTTTGGAATTTGGATTTGCACAAGTGTGTGTGTGTGTGTGTGTGTGTGTGTGTGTGTGTGTGTGTGACAGAAAGAGAGAGACAGAGACAGAGAGACAGAGAGAGACACACACAGAGACAGAGAGACACAGAGAGAGACAGAGAGACACAGAGAGAGAGATAAAGTCAGAGTCTAATATTCTGGGAATTCATCACATTTCAAGCAAAATAATGAACCCTAACTGTGAAACTCTATCTCAGAAGAAAGTAAAAAGTTTCCCAACTGTCCAACTCATCTCTGAATCATTTACCTCAAGATCACAGTAGACAGCATCAGTTCTCAGGCAGTTGGAAAATAGCAGCTCAATCACTTTCATTTCCTAACTTAAACTTGCCTTGCAGGGGTAGAAACATCAGCATTTTGAGGTTACAAATTTCAGAATGTGAGAGCAAAGTCAGATTGTTAACAGTGGTCTTAAAAGTAGAAGAGAAGTTTATGGCATATAAAAGCAAGATTTGCTGTCAATAAACTGCCCATAGATCACTGAAAGCTTGTTCTATTTCATTCAACCTGATTTTTCAACTCATTGAAAACATTCTTTAATTGCTACTGAATGATTTCATAAAACTGTCTTCATGATTCTAACACTTAAGTTCATTTGAAGACTAAGGAGAAAAGTAAACCATTTGTAGTTTGATTCTGTACATAAAATATTGATACAGAGTTGTTAAATTAGAACTGTCATAGATTATATTAAATATATCTAGAATATGAAGGATTACTATAAAATGATTAAGATACAAAATTCTTTTTACTGAAAACTTAAAAAGAAATATATAAGTTGTACATATTTCATTTCAATTAGCCACATGGAAACTTTCCATTTGAGGTTGCTAAATACTAGGTGGAATACCCAGGAGTTTACTTTTTGGATCAGAGAAAAAAAACAACATGTGATTCCCTACTAAGATAAGTTCTATACTGTTGGAAGGCAGGGCTTCTTGCTCTATGATGACTCAATAATGTTAAGAACTTACCATGCACCTGCCATGATAGTTCTGAGAGAACTTCAACAAAAATGGAACTTTTGACTCATAGTACCAGAGATTCTACAGTTGGCCTTATATCTGAATAGGACAGAATAAATATATGCTAGGGTGATCATCTACCACATTTTTTCTCATGATTGCTCTATATTTTTTTAGGCAACCTTTGCAGAGTCATATCAGTTACCTTATCTCCAGGGAAAAAGAAATGCTAAACCTGTGGATCCTAAGATTTTTGAGCCAATTTTTAATGATGATTTAAACCAACATTTTTTCTTTGCTTCTGGTGTTTGGACAATGAGATAAACTTCTTAAGCAGAACAGCAAACGGTTGAAGTTCCATAAAATTGAGAGATTTCCTTTGAATGAACCACTTTAAATGCAAAAAAAAAATCATACAGGAAATCATGATACTGGGAATAAAATTAGCAACAAATAGTTTACAACAGCAAGACCACAAAAACCTAGAGAAAATCCAAGTGCAGAAAAAAGCCAAATAATACCTTGTCAAAATAAATTGTGTTGGTTATATATAGCGTTCAATTAATGTTACAGTGTAACATCAAAATTAATTTAAATAAACAGGAAGCCTTAAACCAAATGAATTCTACGTTTCCCGTGAATAAGAATTAAAGATTTAGATAGTAGTTGGACATTTTATTTAAGAAAAGAATTCTTCAAAACAGAAACCAGATCATAAAAAACTGGGACTATGAAGGACAAGGCAACCATATGAAGATTTAATAACTGTGACAGTTTTAGCATTATAAACAGAAACTTCAAGATCTATTATGGGTTAGAAATATGAATCATATGCCAGTACTGTCTTCTATCATGGTCAATTTAATGGAACAACATTTTAGGTCAAGTAAAGATCAACCAATTTGGTTAGTGGACATTTGCGTGGATATGACGAAAACAGAAACATACACAATGCACCATTTATCTGCTTTGATGTAGGTTTGGAAACAGGCATGAGTTTAAGCTATGTAAGGGCTTTTGCACTATGGCATTAGTGGTTATAGCAAGTCTATATTCTTGTTGCCAAAAGGCTTACAACATCAATACCAAATAATTATGGAGGGTAGAAACCATGCAACAAAGAGTTACTGTATTTTCAGTTTCTGAATTTGGAGTCATCTCAGTGTATAAATTTCTTGCTCTGATGTCACCTAACTTATATCACCTACCACAACTCCTTTTTTTTTTTAAGAAAAGAAATGGTGACCAAAAGAGCAGTCAAAATAAAATATCTTTCAGGGGTGGATTAACTTGGGTATTATCTCATTCTTGATTCCAGACATTCCTTTTCCCATATATTCTTACTATTTTAACAGGTTGAGGGACCAAAGGAAAAGCAAAAAGAATTTAGACTAAATAATGGATTTTTTAATAAGGAAAAAAAAAAGAAGCTATGTCAGACTGTAAAATGCACATCCTTTTTAAAAAAGAGGTGGTTAGGTAGTGAATGGATAGAACACTGGGCTCAAATATGACTTCAGGCACTGTGACCCCACTGGGCAAGTCCCTCACTGCCTCAGTTTCCTCAACTGTAAAAATGAGGATCATGATAGGTTGTATTAAGGATCAAATGATAGTAATATTTGTAAAGCACTTGGCATAGTGCATAGGACTTAGTAAGAACTTAATAAATGCTTCTCTCCTCTACCCCTCAATTAATGGAAGTGAAAAGAAAAATGAGAAATTGAAGGGTTCAGAATATAGGATGATGAAATATTTCACATTACTCCTACCTTCTTGAAGTGAATTGGAAATAATTTTATTGGTTCATTGAAGGTATCTATTAACTATACTAGAGATAGGTTGGTATATTAAAAGAAATACAGCATAACAGGAAACTGGGTCTGAATTTTAGCTAATTTAGCTTAAACTTAAACAAGTCACTTAACCTCTTAATTTCAATTTTCTCATCTATAAATCTGGGATTCATTTATACTCAATGCAATAAAAGTGCTTTGTAAACTTTAAAGTTTCATATGAATGTGTGTACTGGCAATAATAATTATTATTTTGCTACATATACAATAAATACTGTATTAGGAACTGAAAGGGATACCAAAAAAGGACTGTACCCCACCTTCTAGAAGTTTATGTTCTAGTCCACGTATTCTTAATTCAGGGTCCCAGAACTTTTTTTCAAATAGTTTGACCACTTTTTTCCCCATTATAATTGGATTTATTTGCAATCTTATATTTTTAAGTATTAAAAAACCCCATAATTCTCAAAAAGAGTTCATGACACACAAAAAAGGTTACGAACCCCTGGTCTAGAGGAAAAGTCAAGGCATACAAAGAATCACAGACTCATAGGTTTACAGATCTGGAGCCAGAAGGAATCTCAGAGTCACCTTGCCTACCCCTCTATTTCTACAGATGAGAAAACTGAGGTCCAGAGAGAGAAAAATGATTTGCCCAAAGTTACCTAAGAAATTAGTGACAGTGGGTAGGTCAGTTTCTCTGATGCTTAATCCAGAGTTGTTTTTACTGTACCTCTGTCACAAACAAAAAAACAAGTAATAATACAAACCAGCACATTAAGTATCCAGAGAATGAAGAGGACAGATAGAAGAGGAGTATAGAAGAGTGGAATCTTATTTGGGCCTGAAACATTCATGTAAGCCTTATGGAAGGACTGGCAGAATTTGAAGAGACAGAGAGGAGAAGGAAGAGCATTCTAGCTATATGGGGTAAGGGAGGGGGCATGGGCATAATTTATTTGAATGACAATGTGGGGAGCCTTACCAGTGCAGAAAGAAAATGACTATTGAGGAGTGGTGAGAAATAAGGCTAGATACAAAGAATGATGCCACAGTAGGGCAAGCCTAAAGAGTCTCAAGTTTATTCTATTTAGCAATGCATTTATTTTTGATACACATCTTAATTCAATTGCAAATGGAAAAATGCAGTGTGATACATTGGAAAAGTAGGAGATATGAAATGATAACACATAAGTCATAACCAATAGAGTAGTTGAGGTGGAATTAATGTTTTATTCCAAATCTAATGCTCTTTCCATGATATCATCCCACCTCCCTCCTATCTCTTGCCTTTATGATGTCTTTTCATACAATAAGGAAAACTATGAAACTCTTAAATCTACAAGAGAAACTAATGTAGAAGGGGAAAACTTCAAAAAGACAGTTTTCCAAGAGAAATCAGTTGCAATGATACTACATGAACAAAACAGTAAGCACATGACTGGCACAGCTCCTCTCAATGCTAATAAATTGCTCACACAGAACCAACAACTGCTGTAAGGTAGTTATAACTAAAAATGATGGTCAAGTGTGGATTCTACAATACTGTATCTACTGATTTTTTTTTCCTCTTGGGTTTCCTATCCCCTGTACTTTATGAGAAGAAAGAGATAGAGAGGCCAGACCTGTGGCTTTCACACAGCCGATGTTTCAGACAGAATTTGAACCCCAAGTCTTTCTGGTTTTGAGGCTTTCATTTTGAGAAGAAAATCAGGAATGGATTATGGATTACGGACTATGACCAGCCTTAAATACTCTATATCAAAGGTGTCAGACTCACAGCCTGGCCTGAACCAGTTTAAAATGTAATTGGGACCCTTTGACCCAGCAATACCACTTCTAGGGCTGTATCCCAAAGAGATCACAGAAGTGAGAAAAGGACCTGTATATACAAAAATATTTATAGCAGCTCTTTTTGTGGTGGCAAAGAACTGGAAATCAAGGGGATGCCCATCAATTGGGGAATGGCCAAACAAGCTGTGGTACAGCAGATGGACTTCATAATAACCTGGAGAGACTTAAATAAACTGATGCTGAGTGAGGAGAGCAGAACCAGGGGAACTTTGTACACAATTACAGACACATCGTATGTGTGATGACTAACTTTCATAGACTGGGCTCCTCTCAGTAATGCAAGGTTATAAGACAACTCCAAAAGACTCATGATGGAAAGGGATATCCCATCCTGAAAAAGAACTACAGATTCTGAATGCAGATTGAAGCAAACTACTTGCTCTCTCTCTTTCATATTTTGTTTTATTTCTTCTTTCTTATTGTTCACTCCATTGGTTATAATCCTTCCTTACAACTTGACTAATGTTTAATGTGAAGGTATTGATAAATCCTGTATTTGGTTGCATGCTGCGATGGGGGGAAGAGGAGAGGAGGGAGGAGAGGGAGGGGGAGAAAATTTGAAACTCAAGGGACTGTGGAACTGAATGTTATAAACTCAAAGTAAATAAAAAAATTTTTAAAAAAAGAAAAAGAAAAAAATAAAATGTAATTGGAAAATTGTGAGCAAAATAAATAAAAATATAATATGACAAAGATAATGTTAATTTCTGTTATCCTAAGTCAATCTACAGCCTACAGAGATCCTCTTTTTATTTGAGTTTGATACCACTGCTCTATAGTTCTTTGCTATGAGACAGCAACATTCATAACAAGGAAGAAGTTTTTATATTGAATACCTTTTCTGAGACAGGCAAGACCAAAACTGAAGAAGCAGCTATATGCTTTCCACTGCCTGAGAGGAGATGAGAGGGAAATGAGGCAATACATATACAACTGCCCATCTGTCTTCCGCTTTTCTTCATTTTCTATTTCCTTTCTGTCTCCTTGGTCTTGGGGCCACAGAGGTGTCGATCTCTTTCTAATTCCAATTGTGCAAGAAACTTCATGTCACAAGCAGTACCGTTTCCTTCTTTCTTTCCCTGGATTAAAGATACAAATCTTTCCCTCCTTCTGTCTCTTTCAGACAGACATATGGGCAGCTTACTAAGCTTCACAAACCTTACTGCTGAATAGTTAACTTCAAAAAAGATTGCTGTATAATTTTGGGTTAATGGGCTACACAGAGGGATTGAAATTATGATTTCATTCACACAGGGAAATTCTGAATGAGGAAATCCCCTCTACTAATGCAATCTATAATCTCAGAGAGATGCTTAGAACATTGAGAGGTTCAATGACTTCCCCTGGTCACACACCTACTATGAATCAAAGGTGAGGCTTGAATCTCAGTCTCTGAGGTCTGACTCTGAGGTCAGCTCACTATCCACTATAGTGCATTGCCTCTTTGGGTCAAGGATTGTTCTTTAATTTAAAGTTTCCCAACCACTGTACCCCAATACTTCATTCAGCTTAAAAGAAGGCCTTGGTGTGTCACTGATATTATGGGTTTGACTGTCACATTTTTTCCCTAAGAGTTGGTAGTGGAAGTATCCGTATCTAGAAAGGAGAAAAGGAAAAGCTTGATTGCTGAGTATGTATGTGTGGATATAGTATCTGGCTGAAGGTGTCCAAGTATATAAATTGGATAGAGAAGTGACTGGATTAACGAATAGAAAGAGGGTGAGAAAAAGATAACACTTTGTCTCTTCCCCTATGTTGCTAAGGTCCTAACAAGTTCAGCAGAATGAGTCAGTTTATTTCTTGCCTTTAAAAACTTTGTCTCACCAATATGACTGCAGTTTAATATATATATATATATATATATATATGTATATGTATGTACACACACACACATACACACACACACACACACACACACACAAAAGGAGAATTTTAAAAACAGACAGGATAGGAAAGGATTGAAAAAGAGGGTGGTGACAAATTTTATTTCCGGCTGTTGTTTCCTATAATTGAGTAAAACCAAAGTGGCTTTTATCTCTGTTTAGTAGATGACCTGTCATAGTCATATAATGTGCTGTCTTTTACTTGACACCAATATTATATTAGGATTATATTTTCATCACCCCTTTTGTTTCTTTTCTTGTATGACTTCCTGTTCCATACAAATGACTATTTGTTTGATGGTTGGAGATGTTTGCCATATTTTTAAAATGAATCTACAATACACAATCCAATAAAAACTCTTGTTAATGAATATAGAACAAAATTTCAACAAATGGATTTTCCAGTCTTCATGAACAAAGCCAAAAGGAGGAAAAGAATACTGCAACTGTTTCTAAACACTGACCTTTTTTTTTTTAATTATCAGAATAAAGGCTTCTATAACAAGTCAGAATTTAGACTATTATAGCCGGGAAGGGACTAAGAAAGTAAATATAAGCCTCTCCTTTTGTAGATGAGGAAAGTGAGGTTCAGTGATGTTAAGTGATTTACTCAGGGTAACTCAACTAAGTAAGAAGGACAATTTTGTTGATGGGCTAATTGAAAAAGGACTGTATTGAAAATGAATAATTCTTAGAACCAAAACAGAAATGACTACAGGGGCAAAAATTGAGATATACATAGTTGAATTTTTTTTTAAAGTACATTAATGATTTAAGAGAGAAATCCTAATGCTCTAGTTTTGTCTTTGAAAATCTTTAAGATTTTTGCTGAGAAACCAACACACATACAACCTACAGCTGCCGAATTACTGAGATTCCATTTCTACAGTAGAAAAACAGTAGATGCATAGGACTTCAACATTTTTATAGGGAAGAACTTGCCACTGAAGCTGCTAAATATAATCTTTCTTTTTTACCAATTACAGCTAATAAAGTAAAACCTCAGCCAGAATCTCTGTGTATGAGTCATTCTGCGTGGCCAGAATTTTCTGGATAGCTGAGGTTTTAATCTTTTAAAGTAACAAATTACTTGAAAATCTAAATGTTTTGGATGGAAACCTTTCAAGAATGTGATATGTTTCCCTGCCTTGTTAAACAGAGTTTAATGAAATAATTAAGATTTTTTTCTGATGACGTGGCATAATAATGATCCTCATTTATTTGTACAGTGCTTTAAGAGCAATTCACTCATTCCATTAATTCATTCAGTGTCTATTGATACTTGCAGCACATCTTCCTTCAACAATTCAAGCACTTAGAAAAAAATCTTCTGCAAACAGTATTAAAACAAGAAGCATCTTCTCAACCCTACTTGTTACCCTCCCCCAGGGATATAGCAAACACATTCCTGATTGGGGAGATGGGATGAATTCATGATGGCTATTAGTTATCAATTTGGAGGAGCATCTTAATCAAGGTAGACTATTCCATTTATGTCCAATATGATGCTGTTTGGTAGTGAGTCAGAATTATCCTGACAAGCAAGCTCATGGACAAAGAAAGACAGAGGCATATGAAGTAAACCAGTATATTTTTATAGAGAATACACTGATTTAGAGTAAAAGGATCTGTTTCTGACTCCTGGATGGGTTAGATACTACTTGTGTGACTTTGAGCAAATCATTTCCACTTCTCTAGGCTTCAGTGTCTTTATCTACTGTATAATCCTGGGGCTGAACTAGTTGACTCCTTGTAGTTCTAAGTATTGTTATCATATCCTCTTTGCATGCACAGTTGTGAAAGCCAATCTTCAGTCAAGTCGCACAAGGTCAATAAATCACTGTTATGGGCATAAATCCAGACACAGAAAAAACTGAATCAAGGAAAAGGGAAGTTACTTAACCAAGGTTACAAAACAGAACTGAATTAAGTCCTCCTGACTTTCCACTGATCCTTGCCCAGTGAAATATTTATTAGGTTTGCTTACTGAAATCAGGTACAGTATTACACAACTACCTGGCACACAAACCAGTACCCCTCCTTCCCCCACTGAACAAAAGAGATAAAAATGAAATGCCGAAGTTTTCTTTTTCTTTAGACAGGGTCCTTATTATTACACAAGTTTATATTTGGTTTAATTTTTAAAAATCTAAATAAAATGTCACTATTAATTTCCTAGAATATTTTCTGAAAAATCCATTTTTCTTAATTCTCCCCTGTCTAGCTTCCTGTGGCACAGACCAAAGGGGAACTACAGTATGATATAGTGAAAAGTTTTTTGAAGCACATGACTTGGAATAGAGGACCTTGGTCCAAATTCTGGCTGTGCTGCTTGAGTGACTTCTGAGTCATTTATCCTTCCTGGACCTCAGTTTCTTAATCTGTAAAATGAAGCAGTTGGAAAAGATGAATTCTAGTCTCAGTTCTAACTACGATCCCATGATGTTGGTCTCAGACATGTATTTTCTCAAGCACAAGCTTGACTGAAATAGAAAACAGCTGAATCATGCTGGGTAGTCTATGCGTGGCTCTTGGTTACCACACTCCTGAAAACATCTTTTAGCCAGGAGTTGTGGGCCTCTGTTCCATACCTAGAACACTCCAGTGACAATATGTCCCTTTTGTATGTTTTAATGTCTCAAGAGTAGAGTGCTTTATGTGAAGAACAGCTTCCTCCTTTCCATGAAATTGTTATTCTCGCTAGACCCCAAGTAAATAATCAGACTCATTATACACCTCGATCACATTTAATAGATGTGATTACCCCAAGATTAGAAAGCTTCAAAGCTTTATCAGTAGCCCCTAAATAAATTTAGACTTAGGCCTACAAAAACCCTTAGAGGTGTTAGTTCCAAACCTTTCATTTTATGTAAAGAGAGGTGCACTAAGTTGGAGCTTGCTCACAGTCTCACAATTAATAAAGGAAAAATGCTACATTTGAACCTAGGTCTCCCTGAATTCAAACCTAACACTTTCCACTGAACTACTTCTGAGAAAGAGAATAGATTGTCACTGCCTGCCTTAGAATCTTAGGTATAACTCTTTATAGAATTTTTGGGGCTGGAAGAGACCTTGAGAAAGTATCTAGTCAGTCCTATGTCTTCTTGGGAGAGTTGAGGAAAGAGACACTAACGGAGATATTTGAACTAGTTCCCATTAGGAAACAGGAGCTAGTATTGATTGCATGCGGCCATGGTGGAGGGGGAGAGGGAGGGGAGAAAATTTGAAACCCAAGAGATTATGGAACTGAATTTTGTAAACTAAAAGTAAATAAACAAATCAAATTAAAAAAAAGAAAGAGGGGCTAGTAAAACATTCCTGTTACACTGTTTCTTTAACTCTAAATGAAGACATAGGACTAAATGACCTCTCAAAATCCTTTCCAGCTCTACTCACACAGCTGTCACCCTGATTCCCACCCTCATCCCCTATCTTTTTGTCTACTACAAAAGCCTCCTAATTGGCTTCTTCAATTCAATTCTCTCCTCTCTACACTCAAACTTCCACACTGCTACCAAAGTCATTTTTCTGAAGAATATATTTCACCATGTTATACTCCACAGAACAGACTCCAGTGACTTCCTGTCACTTCCAGCGTCAAACAGAAATTTTTCTAGTATTTAAAGTTCTTCACAACCTGGCTCCAACCTGCATTTTCAGTCTTATTACCCTTTACATCCTTTCATTCACTTTATGGCCCAACCAAACATCATCTTTAGTCTGGTCTGTCCCTTCCCATTAGCTGTTCTCCTAATCTGAAACAGATAGATATAGATATGCACATATACGCATGTGCATATCTATATCTAGATCTAGATCCTCTCTTCACTCTCAGAACTCAGTCCCTGCCAAAGTAAGAGAGTAGACCATTGAGTTTTTGTCTTTGTATTTTCACCCCAAGTACAGTGTTTTACAAATATTAAGCACTTAATAAATGCTTTTTCATTCAATCATTAATGAATGCTTGCTGATTGATTTCATAGCCCCAGGACTCCACCTACCCCTGCAATGATCGCTAGGCAAGACTAGGGAACTGTGTACCTGCTGTTTTCCCTACTCTCCACACCTCTTTCTTAGGGAATAAAAAACAACCACTCCTTTTGCTATGGTGAGGGAAGAAGCCACCTACTTTCTCCATGTCTCCACTAAGAATCCCTGTGACTTCTTAAAGCAGCTCGCTGCCTTGGCCAAAGCTCCCTTCCCTAACCATCACTGCTTCCTCTTTCCATACAGTCCCTCTGGTATCCTTGTCCTACTCTCCTTCACTTTTCCACCGTGATTGCTTAACTCTAGTTGCCTTTAGTCCCCCACCAGAAACGGCTTTGTATATATTTTATATTTATCTATATTTTGTAGACGCTGTTTCCACCTCAGTAAACTTACTTTGTGCACTTATCTCCAGGACCCAACACAGTGCCGGGTACATGGCAGGCATCTAATACATGTAGTTGTCTCAGTGAATTATTTACAAGTCTGATTCAAAGAAACAAAAACACCACAAACAAAAACTTACATCTTTCGCTTATTTGAACCACAGTTGTAATGATTCACTAAGCAACCACTTTATTTTCGAAATATGTATCTTGTCTAGAACAGTCTGGGCCAGTTCACACAGCGTGGCTGCATGTTCGATCCCCACTTGGAATGGTCTGTTGTTGTTGTTTCCTCTCTACTATGGTCACTCCTCACAAAGACCTGGTCATGTGGTGAACCAAGAAAAAACGTGTAGTTTGTTTGGCAGAACCCATCACCAGACTGATTAGGGTGGAAAACAAACAAAATCAAACCATAGGTTTCCCTGGTACAAATGGGTATCATAAACTTTTCATAGAAAAGAAATGTTTAGTATTCCAAGGTCTAGTTATTCACCATGTTTTAAAGGCAAATGCCTCAATGGGTCTCAATTTCCTCATTTTTCATAAATGGGAAAGTAATGGCCTGGATGTTTTTAGAAGTTTGCATGTGTACTGTACTTTACTCACAACATACTTTCGAGACAGGTAGTATAATTATGATTATTCTCATGTTAGAAATAAACAAATTGGGGCGAATGGGTGGCGTGGTGAATGGCGCACTGGCCCTGGAGTCAGGAGGAAGTGGGTTCAAATTCGGCCTCAGACACTCAACACTTACTAGCCATGTGACCTTGGGCAGGTCACCCAACCCCAACTGTCCTACCCTTCCCCCTTCCAAAAAGCAAAAAAAAAAAAAAAAAACCAAAAAAAGACCCAACCAAATGGAGGTTCAAAATGATACTGACTTTCTTATGGTCACACACTTAAGCAAGTATTAGAGCCAGAATATTTATATAGTGTTGGAGACAGAAAGACCTGGATTTTGCATCATGTATTAACCTGGTATCTGTGAATTTGTTTCTTGTATTTTTTTTCACTATTTTGATAACTGTATTTTTGTATGTAATTGGTATCCTTTGTAATACTATGCATTTTATTGTATGCTTTCAAAATATTATTCTGAGAAAAGATCCATAAGATTCCCCAGACTGCCAAAGGAGTCCATGTAAAACACAAGATTTAGAAAGTACCTCTGCCTTAGACCGACTTGTCATTTTCACTCAGTTTCTTCTCCTGTATCTTACTCTAAGAGTTGTTTTGAGAATTAAATCTTAAAGCCCCCATTTATACCACGTTAGTGATGGTGATGATGATGATGCTATTTTAAAATGTCCATTAATGATCTATTATTTTGGGGTGGCTAGGTGGCACAGTGAATAGAACATTGGCCCTGGAGTCAGGAGGACCTGAGTTCAAATGTGACCTCAGACACTTAAACAAAAACTAGCAGGAGAAAGAATCTGGAATCTGGAGTTCCATAATCAAATGTTATGAATGTGTATCTATCTATCTATCTAT
>JAQQSU010005844.1:0-13683 GCA_028627135.1 Pseudochirops cupreus | reverse complement strand
CATGTACATATGTATATATATGCATATATAAACATATACATACTTTCCCTAAGAAATTCTATAGGGTGCCCCTAAAGTCTGGACATATAGAAAATCTCATTAACTATGCATATTTTCAAGAAATTAAATCAATAAAATTTTCAAAAACATTTTATTTAATTAGCATAAATGAGATTTTGTAGGAAGACATAGGAGACATATAGAAAACATCATTAATTAATTAAATTAAATTAATTTCACTAATATGGAAAGTATTCCCCAATAGCTAATGAAAGCTTTTATTCCATATGATATTTTAATGGCTTAAATTTATGATAATTAAATAAAAAGTTGAAAATTTCATTCATTTCACTTCTTGAAAATATGCATATTTAATGAGATTTCCCATGTGTCCAGACTTTAGGGACACCCTGTACTCCTAATCTTGTTTTTATGTTTGTACATATATCTTTTTCCGTATCTCTCCTAACTCCTCTACTTTACTTCTACCCACTACTTTGCCCTCCTATTATTTAACCTACTTCCACTCCTGCAATCTGTCCCTTACCCTCCCATTCCCCTAACTCTGCATTTTGTATACCCCTCCTAGAGACGGTCACCATTAGACACACCCACACCAAAATGTGTGGGTGTGTCTATGTGTGTAAAATTATTCTATAAAATGTCTATTTATCAGTTATTTCTCTGGATTCACATAGTGTTTTTCTTCATATGTCCTTTATAGTTAATTGGGGTATTTATAATAGTTAAAATAACTATTCACTTGAAGTGATTCTTTTTTTTAGACAAATACTAAAACTTAAGTACATAATAAGAAGATAAAAGGAACATTATAGACCTGAGTATTAAACATAAATATAAAATAAGTAAAGAAAAAACATGTCATGTGCATAGCAGAACACAGGAGAGGTTTCACAATATATAGCAATAACATAATTTTAAGAAAGACTATATATTAAATACTGTGTTAAGTTGAAAACTATCCATCTTTGCTTCCTTGTATGTTTTCTTTTGTTTTCTGCTGTACACTTTTTACCTTGTTCTTTTTTTGTTGGTGTTGGTGCTTTCTTTGTACTACATAGTTGACATGACCCTTTGAATCTTCACCCCAAAGTTAGTTCATGTTGGTAGAACAGACTTCTACATAAGGACACGGCAGACACAGACAGAAACCTCTTTGCTCAGTTTTCTCTCCTCTTCCTCTTTTCCCCACTTATCTCTAACCCTGAATTTAGTAGGTCAAGCTTTCAATATTATTAAAGTGATCAAACTTGGTCACTCCCTCAAAACCTCAAATGCAAAATTGTGAGAATAGGGTGGAAACAGATACACTTGTACTACCTACCTCACAGAGTTTTTCTGAGTGAGGTTCAAAGGATATATAGGAATGGATGAAAAAAGCATTTCTTCAATATTCATTGTAAGTTCCTAATTATGTTACCTGTCCTCAAGAAACCTATGTTCTTATGGGGAGGAGAAGGTAACTTATATGAGACAATAATAGTAAAAAAAAAAATAAGGATTTTGGTCTGAAGAGTTGGAGAAGTTATGAATGGAGTCATAGAGCCATTATTATACCATTTTTAGCAGTAATGGCAGTCTTGATTTGAATTCTATAGCTAGAGCAAAAGATTCAAAGTAGGGTAGAAAGGAAGAGGGATACACACACAAACACACAAACACACACACAACACACATACACACACACACACACACACATACACATACACACATGAGGTGGTAGAACAGTGCCAAGATGCCAAGTTAGGTCCTTCTTTTCTGGTTGATGACCAGATGGCTTATGAAACCTGGTCCAGGCCTGACCAATCATAGAGGGTTAGATAATTTTTTTAGTAACTAACTCACTGATCTTGACAGTTGAGATGTAGGAAGGTAAGGAGTTTTGCTAACTTTACAGTGGGATGTAAATGTTAGTGAAGTTACTATTCCTGATGTTATTTAAAATGTGAGTCCTAGTTATTTGGTTAAGATTATGGGGGGTCAAAGTTAAATGGTACACATAGAATCAGCTGAAAATGGTATGTTCCAGAGTCACTTTGTGGGGTGATAGTGGATCAGGACGATAAAGGAAATACACTGCTTGTCACCATCTTCAAAGCCCTGAGACTAAATAAGATTCATTTGAGACGCTCTCATAGAGTCATAGTTTCCTGTTTACAAATTGGATGCTTGTCAAGAATGAACAATATGCTGCATTTATTTTTGTGCAAAGACAAATGGTGTCTAATTAGAGATTAACACAAAACTCTCCAAAATAAGAGATTAATTGCATTAGGGTAATACTGATTAAGTTAACATCTCTGTATGAAATATAATGACTAAAGACTCTAAAGAATCTGAGCCACAGTTATCTCATTAGAGGGAAAAGAGGATGCTTAGAATCATTGGGAGATATGTATTAGAAGATAAATAAAGATTTTCTATCCATGATCTCCATGGATCCTTTAGATGACCTTCGTAAACTCACTGTTTTGTTTTTTTTTCCTTTTGAGTTCATCTCAAAATTGTTCTCGTCAGATATGGATGATAATACCTTCTCTTGGTTTAGAATCAAAGGATCAGAATCTTAAATATCATAGAGCTATAGGGATATTAAAAGTTATTTAATTCAATGCACTACTTTCATAAAGGAGAAAATTAAACTCAAATCCTAGAAATTTACTAGCTCTGTGACCCTGAGCAAGGCATTTAATCTTTGTCTTTCAGTTTCTTCATCTGTCACATGAGATTGCTAAAATCTAGCTCAGAGTTTTTGTATCAAATTGCAACATATACGATGAACATTTAACGAATGCTTTTCTTCATCCTTTCCTATATGATATAATTTGAGCCTCACAGTGCTATGTAAATTTCACATTATTATTGTTATTATTATTATTTCCAAACAACTATGGAGAAAATTTTGTATTCTATCCTCTGCCCCTTTTCTCTCACAAACCCCTAGTGAAGTGCTTCTCAACCTTCCTAATGCTGCAACCCTTTAATACTCGTATGTGGGCGTATCTGCATGTGGGTGGACCCACCTGGAGACAGATAGAGGAGCCATGTCTCAGTTCCTAAGACCATGGGAAATATGTGTTTTCCAATGGTTTTAGGCGACCCCTGTGAAAGAGTCGTTCGACCCCCAAAGGGATAGTGACCCACAGGTTGAGAACCGCTGCCCTAGTTATACATAGCCTTTCCCATGATTTTACATGTGAGAGCTTTGCCAAATTGTGTTGATAGAGGGACAAGCCTTAAATAAAGACAAAGAAGAAGAATACTCTTCCACAAGAGCCCATGTAATTGTCTTTTAGATCTAAGCGACATCATAGGATTCCATATCACTGAGGCATGCGGTTTAGGCCCTAAGCCTTTGCTTTCTTCAATGAAGGTAGGAAGTCTTACCCATATAGGTGCTACAGCTGAGGGCCCTTATCTCAGTCCTAGTCAGTGACTTGTGGACCAAGAGGGAAGAGGGGATTCTTTATTTCTGTGTAGCAGAGTTGAAACTCTTGATCTTTATTTTCTTCAGTGAGAGCTGGGAGTGCTGCCTCTAAAGATGCAGCTGCTGAATTGAACTGGATGTTCTGGGAAATGTGCTTTCAGCCTTGGGACTTGCCAATGTATAGTCATCCTGTGCAAAATGAAAACAAATTCCCCCTTCCTATCCCTCTCATTCTCCTCATGTGGATAGGCAGAATAAATATCTGTTATTTATTTTCAATGAGTTAGGGGAGGGAAAAAGCGGTGTATATTTTCAGAATCTCTAAAACAAAAGGAAAATTCCTAAGTGGACCCAAAACCATAAACCTATGGTTGGATATATGCTCCCCACTAGATTGTGGAGGCTATAGAAAAATGGGTACTTAGTAGTAGGAATGTTAAGGTTTCATGCTCCCCATCATTAACTCATAAGGCTATTATCTTGATGAGTTCCTTGCTCTCTTGGCCTGTACAGCTCAGCTTGAATTGTTTTATATCTGTTGTATAATTTCACTTTAAAAAAAGATTTAATAGGGGAAAATATGTAGTCCTCCATCATTATTCAAATGACCTGGAAATTTGCACATTTCCAATTTGAAGTTGAATTGATCCATGTTGTGCCTAACTAACACTCTGCTTGGAAAGATATTTCAGCCAAACTAGTCAATCTTCCAGGTGATTTCTGAGATTCTCTTCTCACCAGGACTTATTCCTAAATAACAACCACAAATTTCATTTCAGAAATAGATCCTTTGACCTCTCTCTCCTATGGGTACTGAGTTCAGACTCTGAGTCTTCTCTGTAAATACCCCAACCTGAGCTTAAGGTTAGTAATTAAATTCGCAACCCTTTTCTATGACCACACAAATTGTATTTTCCCTCACATCATATAACAGTTACTATTTCCATATCTTCCTTTCACCCTATCTTTTACCTATCTTTTATCTTAAAAATGAACAGCTGAACTTTCTGAACAACTACTTCCCACTGAACTCTCAACAGACATCCAGTGATACCACTCTGAAGCCTGTGGCCCAAGGAGGTAATGGCCCCACATGGGCAAAACTATTTATAGCAACTCTTTTTTTCTATAATGGAAATGACCTAGAAATTAAAGGAATGTCCATCAGTTGGAGAATGGCTGAACAAATGATGGTCTATGAATGTAAAGAAATGCTGTGCTATAAGAATGATAAAGGAAACAGTTACAGAGAAGCTTGAGAAGAATTTTATGACCTGAGAAAAGTGGTATTAGTACAACAAGGAAAGAAGTTTAAATCAAAGGTATCAAGATGTAATCATGGATATGATGTACAGAACTCCTAAGTGTGGTCTGAACCAGAGTAAAATGTAATTGCGAAATATTTAACAAGATAAAAATACAATAAAACATAAATAATTATTACATTTTGTAACAGAAACTTTTGGCTCTAGGTTCTAACAGGTTCACACAGCAGAGACATGATAAGGGGTTAATTTACTTTATTCTTCTCTAGGGCCACTGATAATACGAGCACCAGCTCCTACAACATCCCTAATTCCTCGTCTCACTGATAATGAGTACACCAGTTCCTCCAGCAAGCCTCTAAGTCTCAATGGGGGCCAGAAAAGACAAGTGCACCTATTACATAAATCTCCACTTATTGACGAGTGCTCATTTGATTTATAGAGGAACACACAAAGAAGGCACCTTGCCAACACTCAGATCACAAGTTTAGATTAACTTTGCCAATATCATGTTGTATTAGCATAGAGCACACACAGTGGGCTGCTTAGAACTCAAACTCAAATATTTATATTGAGCATCATTATCTAACGATGCACAAGCACAGTGAGATTGTTTATAGGCTATGATCCTGGGAACGTGTAGATTGTTTACAGCCACTGTTCTTAGGAACTAGCATATTAAAAATAAAAAAGAATCCACCTTACATATACATTTTAAAACTAACAAGGAGCCTTATTATGGATCATCAGCCCCCATTTCTATTTGAGTTTGACAACATTGCTTTAGTCAATAACCACAATATTCTAAAGATAGACATTTTTGAAAGAACTCCAACCAATGTAATGACCAACCACTATTCCAGAAGACTGAGGATTAACCATGTTACCCAAAAGAGAAGGGGTGCACTCAATATTCAGAAAGAGACATACATTTTTGGACATGTACTATGTGAGATTTCATTTTGTTTGACTAAACATACTTGTTACAAATGTGTTTTTTTTCCAAATGGAGAGGAATAGGAAAGGAGAGAAAATAAATGCTTACTTACTGAAAATAATGTAAAATAAATTTAAAAGAGGCAATTCCAAGTAGATCTATGCCCCCAAGAAGTAAGCTATCAAGACAGATATAGATGAGGACCAAATTACACCATATAAAATGCAATACCTTAAAAGTAAAATAACTTAAGTATTTTTGTCTTTGTGCTCCTAACACTCAGCACAGTAACTAGCACATAGAAAGTATTTAATAGAGATTAATCAACTGATTATTTTCTCAGCTAACACTTTTCAAAAAATCTCAAATAATTTTGAAGCATGCATCAGGGGAAAAAACCCTAATATGAGAAATTGCTAGAAAAATTCTACTCAAAGAGCACTGGGATATTGTGTATTTTCAGTTAGCTGTGTGATGATAAAGTGGTTTATTTTGAAATATCATTTAAAAAGTCCTTCTCTTCCTTTTTATTACCCTTATCTTTTACTTCCACAATGCATATATTAATCTCAAAAACTATGTAAATGAGAAAGTTGGTACGGAGATCAGTAGTTGTTGGCATTCTTTTACTATTCTTGTTCTTGGCCGTCAGAAAAAGGTACTGAAGGGCTTAATATCAGTAAAATATTGGAGTAAAAAGGAAGCAAGATCTCTTGCCAGGGCCTTCTGCCAAATCAATGAGCTACCCATGTTGAAAAGTAGTTAAAATTCCCTTCCACCAATAAGACACTGTATGTAAAAGGACAAAAGGTTAGGAGTTCAAGTTCATTCCTTGAAGAGGAGTAAGTTCTCTCCTAGATAGTTACAGAGCAAGAGGAAGGGGGAAGCCTTGGAGAGTGGGGAGTAGAAGTGTTATTTTTTTAGCTGCCTGGGAATCAGAGCCATTTTCATAAAAATTCTTCTCAGTGGATGAATGCTATAAGTATTTTGATAAGGAAGGAATTACTCTCTTGTGTTTCTGCCTATTGAATAAAATCAGGTTAGTGGCTAAAAACACTAGCTGGTGGTAAAATTTATTTCAAGTAGTTATTAGAACATTATAAATGAAGTGTCATCTTTCTAAACTCACACGTTTCTCACTTAATAAAATAGCTCAAAGGTCAAAAAAGGGTAAATATACAAGTGAAAGACATACAGGAAGTCTCAAAAATATTTTGCAAAATTTTAAAACCAAATTAACATAATGAATGTAAAACTCCATACCAAACTTGATTAAATGTACTTCATATACTTTTTAATCACAGATATTTCTAAGTTAGAGTTACTTCTATAGCAACATGCTGTGGTTATTAAGATAAATTGCAGATAACCCTACCTTTTTTCTTTCAAACTGTATTCCTTTAGAGGGAGCATTTCCATATTATTTAGATGAAAATCTTGTGCTGTGTGACTGTTTTCAAAATTATATGAGATTTGTATTTGGTAAAGTGGAGTTATTAGCATGCAAAGTGACATTTGGCCACGATATAATGGGATGTCGGTGGACAAAAGATTCTGTGTAATAAAATGATATGAAAGGCACCAGAACAAAAATAGAAGCTATCATGGTAGAGTTTGAAATTGAATGAATATTGACAAATGTTTGGCAAAAAGTGATATAACTAAGTTACAGGATGATAAGAAAAAGGCATGCCTAGTGTTCAAAATGATCTTTGCAAAGGAATAAGTGAATGACATGTTTAGGGGACATGTTTACCATGTCAGAGGAGAATAAGAAATTAGATTGATGCAGAGGTTTGAAGGCCACATGAAGTAACTTTCAAAGCAATACAACAGAAAACAGGGAGCTCTTTTAGATTCTTGAGCAAAGGAATGACTTTATGAGCAATGTTGCATTTTCTCTTTGCTTGTTGATATCAGAACAGTTGGGATTATATTCTTTCATTCTCATAAATGGTGACTAGTTTGTGAAATACAAATTTTTCTCATAGTGGTATTGAAAAAATTCTACACAATAGTCCTTCTTTAAACCGTGGCAGTACCTTGGCTATGTCATTAAAGTGCAAATTATAGTAGATCATATGATATTAATTTCATCTCAGGATTAGCCTAGCCAAGTTCAGAAAAAAAAAAAAAACACAAACTGTTAAAAGGCATAAGACCATAGGGTGCCTTCCTTTCTCCTTCCCTCCTTTTTTTCTTTCTTTATTCCTTTTTACTTCTTTTTTTCTTTTCCAGAGCATTCCTAAAAATTATCTAGAATTGGAGGAGACAATACATGCATGAATCAATCTGCAGAAATACTGAAAACTCAGTTTTGAAAAAAAAATTTTGTTTATATGACCAACTACAGAACAATTCTGAAAAGAATTTGAGCTGTAAATTACAGCCAAAACTATAAATTTGGATCAGACACCAATATCAGATACGTTTAGAGTAAGTATCTGATCTTCACATTGCCATATACACTTGATTACTCTAATCAGGGTGACAGAAAGTTCCAGATTAATCAATTTGGTTCTCGCCAATCATCCTACTATTGCAACATAGAAAAAAAAATGCCATATTATTATTAAAGGCACTATCAATTTAAAGGTTAATTCTGACAGAGCAGAGAACTGACAAGAAGATTTAATGGCCTGAGACAAATTAAAATACATTCCAAATTTTACTTGTGTACAATTTAAGGCATTTATGATTCACAGTCTCAAATTTTTAAGTATCATTAATTGTATAATAAAACAATGTTTCATTTTTTGTCAATTAACTTCAATTTTACTAGGCAGGAGAGAGAACAACTGAATTAGACTCAAAGGAGGTATCATTTTTAAAGGTCACCCTTATTAAATAGCACAATTTAATATGATTAGGTTATTCGTGCTCAATGCCACCATTTTGATTAAACACCATCCTGCCATGCATGAATAGTAAAAACATATTTATGGGGATGCTTTCTTGAAGGAACAGGTGGAAACCCTAAGTTAGTAATGAGTAGGGCAATCTAACCAGCTGTTAGGTTCATCATTGCGAAAGGCAAACATCACTTCAATATCTCATTTTGGTGTTGGAAAATTTCAACTTGCCAGGCATTCCTCTCCTATAAAAATATTACTCAGAGGTTTTATTGTTTCTTTGTTTTTTGGGGAGGGGAGGTGGTTTTTGGTTTGGGGGGTTCTGGTTTTTGAGTTGTTTTTTTTTGTTTAGTTCATGGATTCACAGTTCCAAGTCCTGATAGTAGGTAAGCGGTCTGACAGTCTAAATTAGGAGATGTGAGGTGGTAGACAAGTCTACTAAACATTTTGGTGGTACCATAATCTGAAACCTTCAACTCTTTGCATGCACATAAAATCACATTAACAAACATTTTCACAGTTCAGCAGAGCGAGTGCAATCATATCCAACATACTAAATCCTTTTGAAGTTTCAGACACATGCAATTGATTTAATGACTGCTTATTGGCAATGGATAAATGTCTACATTATCATTTATATTCAAGGCAACCCTTCCAGCCATTTTTTTAGTCATCCTAATAGGGTTTTTTTTTTTGGTAGCATAATGCTTTTGTCATATTTAAATGTCTGATATTTCTTCATCAATTAATGAGTTTTTATATAATTGATTTCAATCAATATAGCTTATTCAGTGAAAATATTTCTACTCAGAAAGAATAATGCACATTTCTAGAAATAATTTCTATGACAAGGGTTTTAAAGTAATATTAAGATTATTTCAGAAGTGTTTTCAATTCTCTGTACTTAGAAATAATATTTAAATGTACCAAAGGATGAGTAAGAACTATTTTCTTGTGCAGATGAGGCAGTATTGAATAGTGACAAGAGCCTTCAACTGAGTTCTAGCCCTAGCTGAGTGACTTTAGATGATACAGTTTTCTATAATGTGTAAAGATTGGACTAGATCACTTCTAAGACTCTTCTGTTCTAAAATTCCACAGTGCCATGTATTAAATAAAGAGATGTTTGTCAGCAAAGTGAAATTCATTCAAATCATAGATTCTTAACATCTAATGAGAGCTCATATGTCATCTTATTGAAGCTCTTACCTTTGGCCCCATGGCTATATCTCCAGCCATGATCAAAATATATCAGTGAAATATGTTTTATCAATGACTAGAATTATTTCTATGTTGTGTTAAGCTAATTTTCTTTTTGCAGATATTTGCCTTTGAATTTAATCATCTTTAAGACATTGCTGCTAAGTGACAACCCATACTTTTCTTTGAGACTTCCAATGACAGGAAACTTGCTATATGATTCCTTGTTAAAGAAACCTTCTACTAATCAGGAATGACAATTATTCTGCAATTTATAGTCTAAGAGACTTGTCTGGAGATGATAAGAGATAAAGGTACTTGTTCAGAGAGTTACACCACTGTTAAGTGTGAGAGGCAGGAAATGAACCTTGACTCTGAAACCATCTATCTATCCATTAGGCTATTCTGCTTTTATCTGTGTACATATGGCTCATAAGCTGCCCACTATTGCAAATGACTTGTTAATACTAGCATTCTCTAGTTGCAACTTTATGCTGATGGAGATGATTTCACGCAATACCATAACCTCAAAAAGATCAAAATTGCAGTGGAGCCAAAAGAAATGGAAAGATACATGGTACATGCTATTGCTGCAACATAGTATCAAGGAGGATTTATACTGGCAAAGTGACCTTAAAGACATTATTGAAGGTTTATAGTAGTAAAAGAACGCATGTGCTAATACTGTAGTGAGATGAGGGATAACAAATGGATAGCTGAAGTGTTAAACTGGCAGTCACAAAATATTCAAGACACAAGAATAAATTTTCTAGTACAATGAGTAGATCTTCCATTAAAGGACTTATCAAGAGCTATGGATGATAATTTCATGAGATGTGAAAGCTTGGAAGGAACATGGTTTGCATCACTGAAGGAAAAACCTGTACCAATGAGACCACATGCCCGTGAGAATATTAAAATGTATATTTTATAAGCAAAAAGGTCATAGCAGAAGAATAGCATTGGCCTTCTCCAGCAATCAAGAAGGCATTTCTTAAGTATTTAATATATGTTAATCCCTAGAGTTATAAAGAAAAAGTAAAAATAATTACTTCCCTCAAGAAGTTTACGTTCTAATGGACAACCCTTTTCAGTAGATGATTATGTTCTAGGACTGGAGAAGACATAATACTTCACACCCTTAGGAATAAATAGACTATCTCCTAATATATAGAATCTGCTACCAGAAGCTAATATTGATTTCTAATACAAAAGCATCTTCAGATTCAACTTAGTTCTACATGAAATGAACCATTTTCTTGCAGTGAATGCACTTCTTATACAATTTTAAATTGCATAAACCTTGTGTTAGCAATGTATTTTATCAAAAATGTAGACAGTCATAGAACAATTTGTTTTGATGGGCCATGAAGGCTGCAAAAGCAAGCAGTGTGAAGCACTTAGGAATGAATTAGACATCAAAGACACCATAAAAAGTCATGCACTCCATCTCAAGCCATCAGCAGTCTTCTTGACTTCTGTCTTATCACTAGATTCAAATGACTCAGGAAGACAGAGTAAGGACTATGACTTGATGCAACCTTGCCTCACTTAAATCCAATTTATACATGAGTCAAAAAATGCCATCCAAATCACTTTTATCATTTTCACCTACCTTCAAGTCTTGTGGAGATGGGTAAGTGAGGACGTAGCAGGTGTGGACACACTGGGAGCTATAGTCACAACCCTGTACACAGGCAGCCAAAGCCATAGGGCCAACTTCTCACTGGACTACAGCAGCAGTAAGATTTGGCAGTCCCTGAGTATCTGAGCAACATTTTTAAAGAACCACATTGCTCACCTCCTGGAATGAAGAAGTACTAGAAAAGGGTCCTCTAAAAATTATCTACTTCACCTAACCTAACCTTGGCTTGTTTAGAGGTGGACTGGAATCCTACCCTGCAGTCAAAACACAAAAAAGTACGAAATACTTTGAGAAGATGATTCTACTCACTATTGGTACTTCGAATGTGTGCATGCATGTGGATGAGAAATCCAGTTGAATTGAAAGACAAACAGCTTTTGTTGCAAGAGAACTCAGCAGACATCAGATCCAAATAGCAGCCCTGAATGAAACAAAACTGGCAAATGAAAGCCAGCTTACTGAGGTCAGAGCTGATTACATGTTTTTCTGGAGTGGCTGAAGCGTTGGTGAAAGCCACGAAGTTAGTAGGGGTTTTTCAACTAAAACTATTCTAGTCAAGAAGTTGGTATGGCTCCTAAGAGAAGTTAATGACAAGTTCATGATATCATTGTCACCTGTAGGAGTAACACCACCATCATAAGTGTGTATGTTCCCATCATGACAAATCCTGATGAAGTCGAAGAAAAAAAATTAGGAAGACTGTGAGACCCTTCAATGTATTGAAAGATGACATGCTCATAATTCTTGATGACTTTAAAATCAGAGTATGCACACATTATCAGACATAGAAGGAAGTCCTTGGAAGGAATGGAGTCAGAAACAGCAATAGTCAATTACTACTGAAGAACTGTGTATCTCATGACCTTCTCATCACTAATATTGTTTTCCATTTACCTAAATGCAATAAAACTTTGTGGATCAGAGCAAACAATTGGCATTTCATAGACTATGTCACTGTAAGGAGAAGAGACAGGGTATGAATAACAAAGGTGATATGTGTTGTAGAATGCTGTAACAGTCATAAACTTTATCTTCTCCAAGCTAAAGATTCACATTCAACAAGAGCCGCAGCCCCATAACAGTAATCAATTTAGCAGATACTTAGCACTTAGTAACTTAGGGCTAAGTACAGAAGGTGGGAGCTCTGTCTTCTGTTCCTGATGTGGCAGGAGGGGGTCGGCCAAGACAGGAGGCCAGTGTGTTTATATAAGAAGAGTTCTAGAGACAGAGAGACAGAATCAGGAATCTTCCTCCTGGTGGCTCCTGGTGGAGGAAGCAGGATTGTCCCAGCATCTGGGAGCTGGGCTGCTGGAGAATCTGGTGAAGGCTGCCTGGAAGGCTAAGAAGGCTGCCTGGAAATGATGCCTGGAGGGCCACCTGGAAGGCTGAGTTTTCTCCTGGGTCCTAGGGCGAGCTGAACTGCTGGAGGACTGAGGAATGACCAGGATAAGCCTTTTCGGTTTGTGGCTTGGGGGAAACTCAAGTTGCTGGAAACAGAAGTGGTGAAGGGTCTGAGACCCTGTGAACTTCTGTGTGTTCCAGGGACTGCCCAGAGGACTGGACAAGGATCTGAGAGCTGTCTACCTCCAAGGACTGGACAAGGACCTGGAAGCTGTCTGCCTCTGAATCCAGGTGACTGTTTGGCGGATTCAGCTAGGAGCTGGGACCATGGAAGGGGATCCAGGGAATCTGAGAGACCACCCCAAGTCAAGATGAAGAAAAGGCCTCCCCTTGGATGAAACTGGGGTTCACTGGACACTGAGGGGTGGAGGATTTGTGTGGTTTTCTAATGATTGTATTTAGTGACTGATTGCTAGATAAGTGACTGATTGAGTTGATCTATGATTGCCCCATTAGTGGAAGATTATTGTACTGTGAATTGATTGAATGATTGAGTATTAATTATTGTATTGTATTGAATGATTAAGTAAGGAGGGTTTCCCCCTTGGGAAAACCAGATGATTATTCTTTTGTTCTTTGTTTCAAATACTGTGGCAACTGTAGTGAAAACTGTGTGGCCATTCTAATGTAAAGCTATTATGAACACTCTATTGTGATTTTCTGTGATAAGATGTAATGTTGTGAGTGTTGTATTATGATTTGTTGTGAACATTTGCCTCCATTTGTTTTTTTTAATAATAAATTTATTTTATTAAATTTTTTTGAGTTACATATTTTCTCCCTGTCTTTCCCCTGCCCACCACCCCAAGACAGCCATCCCAGTGTTTCCCTCCTCCCCCAGTCTATTCTCTCCTATGTCATTTTTTGGTAGGGCAGGATGGATCTCCCAACTGCAGTGCCTGTGTATCTCAAGTTCCAGTTGGATGTAGTCAATA
>JAQQSU010005843.1:0-13683 GCA_028627135.1 Pseudochirops cupreus | reverse complement strand
AGTGAGCCCCAAACCAAAACCTCACATCAGGGCGTATATATAGCCTTCTCCTGGCTTGGAGAATGTCACAGCCCTCTAGACCCACTGCCCAATCACAAAGCTACAAGGCACGGGCATTCCTGGAAAACAAGCCTGGCGCCACAGGCTCCACGTGATCACATTCAGCCTATTAGGGAACAGAATATACTTTCAAATATCCAAGGGTCCTCAGTCACGTAGACACTTTAGCAAAGGGCCTAGGGGCAGGGAAGATCTTCAGATTCCCACAACACTGGGGAAAACTGAAGGATGTGTAATATATCTCAAAGAGTCAAAGGACCTGAGTCTGCAGCCAAGAATAATCTTCCTGAGCATAATCCTGCAAGGGAAAAGATGAGAACTTCATGAAAAATTTGACTTTTGAATACAAGAATCAGAAGAAATGTAAGAAGGTAAACATGAAAGACTAATCAAAAGAGATTTAACCAAACTATACTGTCTTATCAGGGAGAATAATATTTGTAACTCTTGAGGATGTTATCTTTATTAGGGTAGTAGAAAGAAAGAGAAAAAGAAGACTTGATTTTGAGTTGATTGTGATGGGATGATTCTAAAAAATAAAATTGGATAAGGAGAGGTAAAATAGAGCAAATGATCTCATAGGAAAGAATCATGAATGGAAGAACTTTTACAGAGAAGGGGAGGATGGGATATAGGGTGGGCAGTCCAGAGATCTTATTCTCATCAGAACTAGGTTAAAGAGGAAATAACATATACATCTAGTGGGGTATAAAAGTCTTCTTAACTTAGAGAAATAAAAGTGCATGGCGAAAGGATAAAGGGGGGACTCATGGAAGCATGTGTGGAAGAGAAAGAGGAGAAGGAGGAAGAGAGAGAGGAGAGAGAGAGAGAGAAGGAGAGAGAGAGAGAAAGAGAGAAGGAGAGAGAGAGAGAGAGAGAGAGAGAGAGAGAGAGAGAGAGAGAGAGAGAGAGAGAATATGAATATATAACCAGTGGGGGAAAATTGAATGGAAGGAAATGTAAATGGGATAAACTTGCCCATAAAATGAAAACAGCAGAATGGATCAAATCCCAGAATCTAATAATATGCTATTTTTTTTTTGGAGGGGGAAGGCAAGACAATTGGGGTAAAGTGACTTGCCCAAGGTCACACAGCCAGTAAGTGTGGTGTCAAGTGTCTGTGGCTGGATTTGAACTCAGGTCCCCCTGACCTCAGGGCTGGTGCTCTGCACCACTTAGCTGCCCCAACAACATACTGTTTACAAGAAACACATTAAAACATCAGGGATACACATAGAGTAAAAATAAAAGGCTGGAGTAGAATTTATTAAACTTCAGCTAATGTAAAAAAAAAAGCATGAGTAGCAATCATGGTCTTAGACAAAGTTAAATCTAAAATAGATTTAATTAAAAGAGAAAAGCATGGAAACTATATCATGTTAAAAAGTACCATAGTTAGTGAAATAAATGACATCAATACTTAACATATATGCATCATGTTCTATAGCTTCTAAATTTAGAACTGGACCTGAGCTCAGGAAATTCCTTTTCCTAAGTTCAAATCCAGCCTCGGACATTTACTCTATGACCCTGGGCAAGTTACTTAACCCTGTTTATCTCAGTTTTCTCATTTTTATAATGAGCTGGAGAAGGAAATGGAAAACCACCCCAGTATTTTTGCCAAGAAAACCTCAAAAGTGGTCATGAAATGTCAGGCATGACTAAAAACATGACGAAATAACAACAAACAAATTACAGGTGGAAATAAACAACAAAACCATAATAGTGTGGTACTTCAATCTTCCCTCTGTGAACTAGGTAAATCTAAGCAAAAAATAACTACGAAAAAAGTCAAGGAGATGATTAGAATCTTAAATAAGCAAAATATGATAGAATATAGAGAGAGCTGAATGGGAATAGAATAGAATATACATTTTCTCAACAAGTACCTTTAAAAAATTTGACTATAAGGGCATAAAAACCTTATAGTCAAATGCAGAAATATTAAATGTATCTTTTTAAGATTATAATCGAATAATATTACATTCAATACAAGACTATGGAAACACAGATTAAAAACTTCTTGGAAACCATTTAGTCTAATTCTAATGCATGAGTTAGGTCAAAGAACAAGTCACAAAAACACCAAATAATTTATATTAAAGAGCACTATAATAAAGTGACAACATATAAAACTTATGGGATGCAGCAAGAGTAGTAATCAGATGAAAATATGTCTTTAGATGCTTACATCAAAAAATGAAGAAGAGTAAATCAATGAATTGGGTATGCAATTAAATAAAAAACTAGAAAAAGAGCAATTTAAATATCCCATCTAAACACCAAATTGGACATCCTGAAAATGAAAGATAAGACTAATAAAATTGAATGTAAGAAAACCATTGAATTAATAAATAAAACTAGGAATTGATTTTATAAAGAAATAAAATAGATGAGCCATTGATTAATATGATTTTTAAAAGAGAAAACAAAATTACCAGTATCAAAAATGAAAAGGGTGAATAAACTAGTAATTTAGATGAAATTAAAGCAATTATTAAGCATTATTTAGCCCAATTGTGTGTCAATAAATTTAGCAATCTAAGTAAAATGGAAGAATACTTACAAAAATATAAACTGGTCAGATTAACAGAATAGGAAATAGAATATCTAAATAAGCCTAATTTAGAAAAAGAAGTAGAACAGATCATAAATGAGCTTCCTAAGAAAAGAGCATCAGGATCATACAGATTTATAAGGAAACTCTACCAAACATTACCAAACTTTTAAATATAAACTAACTCTAATAAATAATTTGGAATAATAGACAAAGAAGGAATTCTATCAAACTCTTTTTATGGAACAAATATGGTGCTGATATCTAGACCAGGAAGAACAAAAACAGATAAAGAAAGGTAAAAATCAGTTTCAAAAATGACCCAGTGAGATTTATACCAGGAATTCAGGGCTCATCAAACATAAGGAAAACTATTAGTGTAATTGATTACAATAATAAAAATTCAACAAAAAATCTATGATAATATCAATAGATGCAAAAAAAGTTTTTGACAAAATACAACACTCACTTCACTAATATAAATGGATTCACGCCCTTAAAATATCAAGAAGTAGCTACCCCAAACCATTAGGAAGCATTAAATATAATGGTGATATGCTAAAAGCCTTCCCAATGAGACCAGGAATGAGGTAAGGATGGCCATTATCACCACTATTCAATATTGAACTAGAAATGCTAGTAAGAGCAATTAGAGAAGAAAAAGAAATGGAGGGAATCAGAATGGGTAACGAGGAAATTTAACTACATCTTTTTGCAGGGGATATGATGGCATACTTGGAAAATTCTATTCAAATAAAAAATTGTTTGAAACAATTAATAATTTTTAGCAAAGTAGCAAGATGTGAAATAAACTCACACAAATCACCAGCATTTCTATATTATTTCCAACAAAGCCCTGCAGGAATAGATAATAAGAGATATTTCATTTAAAATAACTGTAGATAATACAAAATAGCTGAGAGTATACCTGCTGAAACCCAGGAACTATGTGAACATAATTATAAAATATATTTTATATGAATAAAGTCAGAATGAAATAATTGGAGAAATAGCAATTGTTCATGGGTGGATTAAGCCAACATAATAAAAATGACAATTTTACATAAGTTCATCTACTTATTTAGTGCCACCCCAATTAAACTATCAAAAATATTTTATCATATTAGAAGAAGGAATAACAAAACTCATTTGGAAGAACAAAATATCAAGAATATCCAAGGAAGTCTAGCAGTACCAAATCTTAAACTGTACTATAAGGTGTCAGTTATCAAAACTATCTGGTACTTACCAAAAAATGGAATGATGGAAAAAAGTAGATATGTAATGCACAGTAGTAAATGACTACAGTAGTAAACCATGTTTGATAAATGCAAAGATCTATGCTTTTGGTAAAGGAACTCATTATTTGGTAAAAAAAAAAAAATAGCTGGAAAATTAGAAAGCAACTAGAAACTAGGTATAGACCAATAACTTGCATCATTTACCAAGATATTGTCAAAATGGATATATAGACAAAGATATCAGAAGTAAATTAGAGGAGCATGGAAGTACTACCTATGAATTTACGAATAAGAGAAGAAATTACGAGTAAACAAGAGATAGAGCATTGTGGATATAAAGTGAATAATTTTGAATACATTTTATTAAAAAGTTTTTGTATACTTAGTTTCTGCCATAAGGTTTTCTAGTTTTCCCAGCAGTTTTTGTCTCCAAAGCTTAGATCTTTGGATTTATCATACTATATTACTGTGGTCATTTACTACAATGTATTGTGTACCTAACCTATTCCACTGATTCACCATTCTATTTCTTAGCCATTACCAGATTGTTTTGATAGTTGTCACTTTATAATACAGTGTGGGATCTGGTGTGCCTAGACTACCTTTCTTCACATTTTTTTTTTCATTGATTCCCTTGTTATTGCTGACCTTTTGTTCTTCCAGATGACTTTTATTACTTTTCTAGCTTTATAAAACAATTTTTGGTAGTTTGATTATTATGACACTGGATAAATAAATTAATTTAGGTAGAATCAGCATTTTTATTATATTGGCTCAACCTACTCATGAACAATTAATATTTTCCTAATTGTTTAGATCTGACTTTATTTGTGTGAAAAGTGTTTTATAATTCTGTTCATATAGTTCCTGGATTTGTTTCAGTAGGTGAACTAAGTCAAATTTATAAGACTATGTCATTCTCCCATTGATAAATGGTCAAAGGATACGAACAGGTAATTTTCAAACAAAGAAAACAAAGCTATCTCTAGTCACATTAAAAAAATACTCTAAATCACTATTGATTAGAGAAGTGTAAATTAAGACAACTCTAAGGTACACGTCACATTTATCAGATTAGCCAACATGGCAACAAAAGGAAAATGATAAATATTGGAGGGGATGTGGGAAAACTGGGACACTGGTGCATTGTTGGTTGAGTTGTGAACTGATCCAACCATTGTGGAGAGCAATTTGGAACTATGCCCAAAGGGCTATAAAACTATATACTCTTTGACCTAGCAAAACTGCTGGATCACCACTGCTAGGTCTATATCCCAAAGAGATTTAAAAAATCTGAAAAGGACCTACTTTTACAAAAATATTTATAGTGGCTCTTTTTTTTAAAAGTTAAATTGGTTTATTTACTTTTAGTTTACAACATTCAGTTCCACAGTCCCTCGAGTTTCAGATTTTTCTCCCCCTCCTTTTCTTCCCCCACCATCATGGTGGCATGCACTTGGATACAGGATCCACAAATATCTTCCCATTAATCATTAGTCAGGTTGTAAAGAAGGGCTGTAACTGATGGAATAATCAGTGGGAAAGGGGAAACAAAACAAAACAAGAAAAAGAAACAACAAATAGTTTGTTTCTATCTGCACTCAGACTCCACATCTCCTTTTCTGGATGTGGATATCTCCTTCAATCATAGGTCTTTTGGAGTTGTCCTATATTGCTGAGAGGAGCCCAGTCTATTGAAGTTAGTCATCACACATACATTATGTCTGTGATTGTGTACAAATTTCTCCTGGTTCTGCTCTTCTCACTCAGCATCAGTTTATTTAAGTTTCTCCAGGTTATTATGAAGTCCATCTGCTCCTCATTTCTTACAGCACAGTAGTATTCCATTATATTCATATACCACAACTTGTTCAGCCATTCCCCAACGATGGGCATCTCCTTGTTTTCCAATTTTTTGCCACCACAAAAAGAGCCATTATAAATATTTTTGTACATATGGGTCCTTTTCTCACTTCTCTGCTCTCTTTGGGATATAATCCTAGAAGTGGTATTGCTGGGTTGAAGGGTATGCACTTATTTATAGGCCTTTGGCCATAGTTCCAGATTGCTCTCCAGAATGGCTGGATCATTTCGCAGCTTCACCAACAATGCATTAATGTTCCAATTTTTCCACATCCTCTCCAGCATTTGTCATTTTGCTGTTTTGTCATCTTAGCAAGTCTGGCCAGTGAGATGTGGTACCTCAGAGTTGTTTTGATTTGCATTTCTCTAATTATTAGTGATTTGGAACATTTTTTTTCATATGCTTATAGACATCTTTAATTTCATCTTCTGAAAACTGCCTGTTCATATCCTTTTACCATATATCAATTGGGGAGTGGCTTTTATTCTTACAGATTTGACTCAATTTATATATTGACTCGAATCCTATAAATTTGACTCTTTTTGTTGCATTTAAGAATTGGAAATTGAGTGCATGCCCATCAATTAGGGAATGGCTAAACAGGTCGTGGTACATGATTGTGATGGAATATTATTGTTCTATAAGAAATAAGCAGGGTGATTTCAGAAAAAAAAAACCTGGACTTACTTGAACCGATACAAAGTGAAATGAGCAGAACTAGAACAATGTTCAAAATAAAAGCAATTACATGTTTAACTGTGAATGACAACTATTCTCAGCATTATAATGATCCAAGACAATCCCCAAACACTCATGATGAAATGTGATATCTGCCTCCAGAGAAAGAAATGATATTCAGTCTAAATACAGACTGAAACACACTATTTTCACTTTCTCTTTTGTTGGAGCTTTCTTACGCAAAATAACTAATGTGGAGATGTTTTTACCAGATTGCACGTATTTAACCTTTATCAGATTGCTTGCCATCTCAGGGAGGGAGGACAAGAGGGAGAGAGGGAGAAAGGAAGGGATAGAATTTGGACCTCAAAACTTTTAAAAATGTTAAAAATTGCTTTAACATGTAATTGGGGAAAAATAAAACGTTATTAATTTTTTTTGTACAAATAAAACCAATGTAGCCAAGATTAGAAGGAAAGAAGAAAATTAGGAAAAAAGTTTTTCTAGCCAGTTTATTGAATAAAGATCTCATATCTCAATCTATAGAGAACTGAGTTAAATTTGTAAGAACATCAGTCATACCCCAATTGATAAATGGTCAAAGGATATGACAGGCAGTTTTTGCAAGAAGAAATTAAAGCTATATGTAGTCATGTGAAAAATGCTCTAAATCTTTACTGATTAGAGAAATAAGAGTTAAAACAACTCTGAGGCACCATCTCATACTTATCAGATTGGCTAAAGTAGTAGAAGGGGAAAATGATAAAAGCTGGAGGGGATGTGGAAAAATTTGTTGGTGGAATTTTGGACCGATGCAACTATTTTGGAGAGTAATTTGGAATTATGCTTAAAGATTTATAAGCTTTGTATACCCTTTGACTCAGCAATACCACTATTAGACATGTTTCCCAAGGTGATCAGGGAAAAAGTAAAAACAAAAGTCTATTCATTTAAAAATATTTATAGTAGTTCTCTTTGTGGTGGCAAAGAATTGGAAATTGAGATGTCCATCAGTTAGGGAATGACTAAATAAGTTGTGGTATATGATTGTGATGAATCCAAGCGTGCTATAAGGAATGACAAGCAAGTTGGTTTTGAATAACATGGAAAGACTTGCATGAAATAATGCAGAGTGAAATGAGCAGAACCAAGAGAACATTTTATACAGTAACAATATTTATAGAGTAACTGTGAATGGGGAACCTGCAGCCTCGAGGCCACATGTGGCCCTCTCAAGGGCAGCCCTTTGACTGAATTCAAACTACACAGAACAAATCCCCTTAATCCATTTGGATTACTTCTTTAAAACTTGGACTCAGTCAAAAGGCCACACCCCAGGACCTAGAGGGCCACATGTGACTTTGAGGCCATAATTTCCCCACCTGTAGCCTATACTGAAAAAATATGATCATTCATATCACCTATGCAGGATTAATGAAGTAAAATACTGTTCAGCTCCAGAGAAAGAACTATTACATGGAAGTATGTGTTGTATGGTTCCACATATAGATCTATATCAAATATAGACCTTTTCTATTGTGGGGTTGGGAGGGAGGGAGACAACTTTGAGTTCAAAATGTAACAAATAAATGAATGAGAAGAAATCCTAGTAATTTAAATTTAGATGGTACTTTAAGATATGAAATAACTTTATACACACTATTTGTTTGATCTTCCCAGAAACCTTGTGAGATAGAGGCTATATGCTTAAACCCATTTTTCAAATAAGAATACTGAGGGTCAGAGAGATTGAATGACTTTGCCTGGGGTCACACAGTTTTTATGTGTCAGAGATAGAACTTGGTATCTCTCTTACAGAACCATCAATTCTTAGGCATCCCACTGAGTGTGTGTCGTTCCTATAACTATGTCTCTCAATCAGTTCCAGGCACTAGCAATTAGGAATCTGGGTCAGAAGGGCAGAAAACATTTAGACCAATTTCAGTTTAGTTCAGTTTAGTTCAACAAATATTGATTAAAGCACCTACTGTGTGCCAGGAACTGGGACAGACAAAAAATGGAATAGTCTATCTTCTAGGAGTTTGTATTCTATTGTTCGTCAAAATGATTCTCTCTTGCTGGAATTCTTTAATTTGCTATTAGTTAATGACTTTAATTGGGCAGCTAGGTAGTACCATAGTACACGGAGTACTGGGCCTAGAATCAAGAAAACTCATTTGAATTTAACCTCAGATACTTACTAGCTGTGTGACCCTGGACAAATCACTTAACCCCGTTTTCCTCAGTTTTCTCATCTTTGAAATGGTCTGGAGCAAAAAATCACAAACCACTTCAGCATCTTTGTAGATATTTTATACACAATCTTACTTCTCAAAGTTTGTTGGTGTCCAAGCCTGTCTGTTGATAGCAAACCTCAGACCAACTTTGTGTCAAAAGCTCTCGCAGGCAGTTTCATGTTTCCGGTTAGACTGTAATTAATCTCTGTTAACCAAGTCATCTATTTCAGATGTCTGTTTTGTTCTTTCCCCCACAAGACCTCTCTGTCCTTGTGACAATACAGAAACAGAAAGGAATTGCATGCTAACTTGCTTTAAAATCCAAGTCCATGAAATGATTGAACCTCTAAATTGGAAGGGACCTCAGAGGACATTTAGTTTAACACATGCCTGGTCAAGCATCCAGCCCCTCCAGAACTTCTTCAACCAGTGGACTAAATCATAGCTGTTCCCATCAGAATTGGTCAGTTTTGGATTTCCACCTAGCTTGTTTTTAACTCACATATTCTCATCAATATATTGAAATTTCTATCACCCAGTAACCTAGCAACCATCACTAAGACAGGATTAGATATCACAGTTCTTGTCTGGCACAGGACTCGGGAGGGGAGTTAGAGTAATCTGAGTTTGAAGTAGAACATATCTTAAAAACACACTTAAACAGAACAAAACAAGATATCAAGTGATTTCTCCACAGAGGCACATTCATTATTACATTTTCCAGGACCCAGAACAGCTCCCTCCTTCATCACTCTTTGGTACGTTACCTATTAAGTAACCACTAAATTAATTATGGGACTTAATGAGTTAGTTGATACAATTTATCGGCTATGGGGGAATTTATAGTCACTAAATGAGAGATGGAGAGACCTTAGCCATTATCTGGCACAACTGACTGATTTTATGGAGGAGGGAAGTGAGATTCAGAGACAGGAAGTGATTCACTTAGAGTCACATGGGGCAGAGCCAGTGTTAGAACCCAGGTCCTTGGATTTCAAATCTAGTACTCTTTCAATCTCTTGGATATTAGACATATGTGTGAGAGAGAAAGCAAGAGGAGAGAGACAGAGAGATAGAGATGTGTATATGTGTGTGAGTGCGTGTGTGTGTGTACTTGTCTTAACCTGGGATTTTACAGGTGTGGGGAGTTCTCAGTATGGCAACTGCCTCCACTGATGCTGTTGGGTAATTCTGTTTCCCCAAGTCCTCATAGTTGTCTAGGGGTTTCCAAGGTTCAGAGGTTAAGTGACTTGGCTATGGTCATACACAGCCAGTATGTCTCAGAGAGGACTTGAACCTTCCCATTTCCAAGTGTGGCCCACTATGAAGCACACCACTTCTCATTATGTATATAAACTTGTACCTTATTTACTCCACAATGCTAAATGCTTAGGAATAGAAAACAGTGTACTTTTTCTTAGGGTCATAGGATAATAGGATGAGAGTTGGAAGGGACTTCAGGTCTCATCTAGGTCAAACTCCTCACTTTACATAGGAAGAAACTGAGGCCTTAGAAGTCAAGTAAGCTGCCCAAAGTCATGTTGATACATTGATGGATTGGAGATCTCATCATTGCATTCTCTGCAGTCACGCAGATGGCGGGCAATCCACTCATGTGTGCCCATAATGTGAACCTCCAATCCATGCTCTTGTATAGGTCCCTTGTAGGACTCCATCCACTGTGCTGGGGCAGGGCAGGGGCACAATTCTTGTTGATCAGCTAGCATTATACACCTGATATAAAGTAGTAATATAACACAGCTAGGATTCTAGTCCAGGCCTTTTAACTTCTGATAGAGTTTTTTTCTTTTTGGAAAAATGCCACCCTTCAGAGCATAACTCTTCCCCCTCCCCTCGCCCTTCCCAGTATTTGTTAAGACTCTAGAGGTCCTTTTTGGAACCCTCCTCAGGAATATACTTTTTAAAGACTTACAAGGAGATACAGAATTAACACTGCTTTCCTCCTGTGCTGGTCCAGTTTGAGTCTCTATGATGCCTTTCAGGGTTTTCTTGGTGAAGATACTGGAGTGGTTTGCCGTTTCTATCTCCAATTCATTTGACAGATGAGGAACTGAGGAAATCAGAGTTTAGTGACTGAAGAGGTTTACCCACAAAGAGGGTTAGGGTTGCCCAAGACCCCAAAATACCAACATGCCGGGTCCTGCCAAAAGAATTTGACTCAAGTCTTCTCAGACAAAGAAAAGTAAAGTTTATTGAAAGTTCACCATATGGGGTAGACTCTCAAGGAGCCAGTCTATGCTAGGTCATTCTATGGTGCTTTCACAGAGTAAGTCTGTGCTAGGGCATTCTGTGGTGCGCTCACACCACATGGAGGGATTCTATAAACAGAGGAGGGATTCTATAAACAGAAAGGTTGTGGGAAGAATCTAGGGGTGGTCTAGAGGAGGAGTTTGGGGAGGGTCTTCAGGAGGAGTCAGATGAGGTCAGACTCCAGTAATGAGTTTGGGGAGGGTCTTCAGGGGTCAAGATGGAGTTGGACTCCAGTAATGAGTGATTAAGGGTGGGAAGTTGCTGGAGGCTACCTGGAGACCGTAGACAATGGTGGGCCAGACCAGTTCAAGGGTGGGAACAGGAGCATCAAGGGTGGGAAACTATTGGAACAAAGGAGGGCTAAAGACTTGGGCAGAGCCACTTAATGCCCATGACCTCAGGCAAATGCTTTCCCTTGAGAAGATTCAAGGAGAGCTCAAGGGGGCTCCCAAAGCCTGCACCTCATCAATTTGACATATGAGGAAACTGAGACTCATCAAAGGCAGTGACTTTACCCAAGGTCATGCAGCTGGATGGGACCATTTGGGACTCTGCATTCCACCATGCTGCTTTCTGTTTGGCCTCAGTTTGCAGAACTGGGAACAATGGGTGATCGTTACAGAGAGGAAAATCTTAATGGATTATTCAAAAGTGGATTGGGTTTCCTTGGGAGGTCATTATTTCATAGGATCATATAATGGTAATGGAATTTGGAGATGCCCCTGTATTGGCTTGGTTTTTGGGTTGAGTGTTAAAACTCAGAGCTTGTGAATCCCACTTGTGGGATGGACTTCTTGAGGTGAAGAGAGAGGGCTGAACTGGGAGGAGCTGTGAATTGAGAGAGAGGCCCAAGCAGAGAGAAGGCTAGAAGGACTTTTGGAGAGCAATATCCAGTATTGTGGAGCCTGAGTTGCTGAGAGAAAGACTGCTGAGGGCCAGTTGGAGCTGCCCAGGACTTTTGAGAACTGCCATCTGGAGCTGCTGAGAACTGAGGAGGCATGGCTGTGATGCTGGTATTTTGTCTGTCTGTTTTGATGTTATTTTGCCAGATTCACCTGCTGGTGAAGGACAGTGCTGCTGTTGCAGAGGCCCTGGAACCTTGCTGTTGGTTCAGAAGCCCTGAAGGAGGATTTTCCTGTTGCATGTCTACAGAAATCCTGGAAAAGGGCCTTGTTGATGTTTTCAGGGGTTCTGGGACTGTTCTGCAGGCAGAGAGTGACTTGATGAGGACATTGGCTGTGGCTTTGTTGAGCCGTGTCTCCCCAGGAACTGAGATTGCTGAGGGCTTGCCTCGATTCGAGATGAAAGAAGGGCATTTCCTTGGGTTTTCAATGCTGAGATGATATCTTAACTTTGTTGTAACTTAAGGGTGGATGGCCTTTTGTGCCCTCCTGCCTCTTTTGAGAAAGTGCTTGGTGTTAATGGATGGTATTATAATTCAGTAGTGTCCAGGGGTGGGAAACCTTTGGCCTTTTTGTGCTCTGTGATTGACTAAATGAATGTACATGGTTTATGATTGGAAAGTATTCTCCATTTGAGAAGAGACTAAATGAATGTACTGCCGAGGAGTGAGCTACTTTGACTACTGATCCAGGGGTGGGATACCTGGACCTTGGTACTTTGCAACTGAATTGAGAACTTACTTGCTAAATGAATGAGCTACACTGTATTTTGACTTTCTCTGTTCCGTGAATGTTTTGCTGAATAAATGGGGTTTGCTATACTGGTAATCCGAACCTTGGAAGTTGCCTTTGCTTGGCATTAGAGATCATGGCTCTAGATTTGGAAGGGATCTCAGAGTACCAGCTAATCTAATCTCATTTTACAGATTAGGAAACTGAGGCCTCATGGAGTTAGATGACTTGGTGAGGGTTATATAGGTAGGATGTAGGAGACAATGGGTTCCTTTTAACTGTAGAATATAAAATCCAGACTTGGCAACACGTTTGTCAGGGAGGTTGTGTTGAGATGCAGTTTAGACTAGATGTTCTACCCCACCTCTGATATCCTGATAACCTGTGGAAATGGGCCAACAGGAATAAGCTAAGGGGGACCTGCTGGGAAGATGGGGAATAGGAAAATAGGCCAAACCACAAGGCAGGAATGTGAGACCTGAGGGCTTGTGTAGGTCTTACAATAATGGTTATCTGCAAACTCCCAGATAGAAGGAGAATAAGTCACAACTTGAAATCAGCCAGCTTTAATGTACTCTCCTGCCTGCCTGTGTTGGGGGTAAGTCATCTAGACAGTAAATGTGTTTTTCTGCAAATGTTGTCTAGTTGGATCTTGGCCAGAGTGGAAATAACTTACTTACTCAGACTTGTTAAAGATGTGTTTGGTGAGCTGGACTCTTTATTCTGGAGAAAAAGACACAGTAGAACAAGGAAGCCATGGAATATTTCATAGATACAAAGGAACTAAGGCCTGGATCACCAGAGTTCAGCCAATGGTTGTTCCAAGCCTTCTTATCTCCCCTCATGCATCTGTGCATGTCACCTAAGTCAACCTATTTCCCTTCCCTTTGCTAAGACCAACCCTTGTAGATTTACCTTTGATACCATGCCCTCTTCTCTTGTCTAGCAGATTGCTCCCACTCTCATCCACACATTATCTCTCTAATTTTCAATCTCTGTCTACTGTCTACTCTCCTGTTAACTACAAAAATACCCACGTCTTCTCAGCCCTTATTAAAAAAACTTCAATACCTGTTCATCTGTTCATCTCTAGTAATCATCAGCTATACTCCTTGAGAAAGCCATTTACACTGAGGGCCTC
>JAQQSU010005840.1:0-13684 GCA_028627135.1 Pseudochirops cupreus | reverse complement strand
CCTTTAGCTTTTCTGCTCTGGAGGCCTTTCGCGGAACTGCTTATCTCCCCCTTTCACAAATCCCACTCGCAGCTGCTGCTAATCCGCTCACCTGAGAGTCTCCTCCACTCCTCCTGTCCAGCTGCCCCCGGGGCACAGCCGGGGCTTCAGGCCAGGCTGGTTTCAGTTCGCAGTGCTGATATGGTTCCGCGTAGCCGAGCTGACTTTAGTGGGAAGTATCTTTGTGTGCGTTTTGGAGTTCTAGGATTGGTTTAGAGTCCTATTTTGTGGGTATTTTGGGGTGGCTATGTGAGAGCTGCGATATGTTGCTGCTGCTATGCCGCCATCTTGGCTCCGCCCCCAAGAGTAGGGTTTCTAACAGGGGTTGGAGATTTAGGGACAGGATAGGTACAAAAAAAGTGAGGAAAGTGGTTGCTTGCAAGATAAGGAAAGGTTGTCATGACATAGGATGGTGAACACAGGATAAGGTGAACAAAAAGCAATTCTTTTGGTACAGGTTGTATGTTATATTGGGATAAGAGGAAAGGGCACAAGGTACAGAATAGGCTAAGAATCAGGCTTAAACACCCTCAAGGGGCCTGGGAAAGTAACCATTACTATTGACCCTTATGGCACCTTTGTATCCACATCAGAATAAAATCACTCTCCTGCCCATTCTCCTTAAAATAATTAACTAAAGCTTCTCCTACTACTTCCCAATCAGGTCTTCTAACCTGAGAGCCACTTGGGAAACATGAAGCTGCTTGATAGACTATTTTAAAAAAATTTTTCAGAATCTGTTTCTTAACTGAAATCCCTTTCTTACACATTATAAGTTGTAATATTCTCAGATCTTTTCCTTCATCTTTTAAACTCTTTACTAAGGTTCCTCCCATTTTAACGTCTCTGTGAGCTCTGAATTTTGAAAACTGAAAAACTGAGCAAGCCGGCGATCACTCTTCATTGAGCCTTCGCCTTACCTTGAATGAAATCCGTTGTCTCTTGGATCTCTTGCGGCCCGCTTCCTGCCGGCAACTCCAGGGGGACCGGTTGCTGGAGACTTGCCTGCTGTCCTGATGCCCCAGTTGTGGAGTCACTTGCTGTGACCAGCACAGTAATATGGCCCAGCTACCAGCTGAATGAAAGAGAGAGACAGGGATGTATTGGATAGTCTGTTTATTACAGAACCACTTCATATAGAGCCAAGATACAAGAAAATCACAGGGTTTATATACCCTATAGCAGAGACTCTTAGGTAATTGAAATGCAAGGACCCTCCTTTAGTCCTGACCACTCCCTACCCTAGCCTAAAGCTATTTATACATTAAGACTTAATCCTAGGACCATATCCAGAGGCATAAACAGGGAGTCACAAACAAGACTTACAAATTAACTACCCTGTACTTTCTTTAGTCATTCATAGATCCAATGAAAGCATCCACCCAACAAGATTATACATATCCTGCATATCTGCCTCATAGAAAAGGGGGAGCATGAAGGTCTGGTCTACTACATTGATCCAATTTAGTTTTGGGGGAGCCTGCCTCTATGAGAGAAGCTAGACTTTTTTCACACTCATTGGTTCATTAAATCCCCACCTTGAAATCTGGAGGAAAAATGTATGTAAGCTTATGGTGTACACCTATCAGTTCCAAAAAGGTGGAAATTGAAATGTACTCAAGTGTACAGTAGACATAGGGTGGGCAATTTGTTCTTACACACAAAAGAGGTTCTAAGTCATTTCACTTTGAACATCCCCTCTTTTCTTTCCTCGGACTCTTGCAGCTGCCCTGGGGCAGTCCCTGATCACTTCACACTTTTACTATTCCAATAGCCTGCAGGTTGGTCTCCTGCCTTACCTCTCCTACTCCAGTCCATTCTCCACTCAGCTTCAAAGTGATCTCATTAAAGCATCTGACCATGCCATTTCCCCATCAATAAAATCCAGTGGTTCACCATTACCTCCAGGATCAAATGTATGGAACAAGAAGGCAAAGACCAAATGGAATGAAGAAATGCAAGGGCGTTATTTCTCTCTTCATTTTGGTCTGAAGCCCTCCAGGTTCTCATGGACAGTTATGACCAAAGATGTACTTGTCTACTTAAAATAAATGCTTGGAAATTGGAGGGGGAAGGGAGAGGCAGAATTAGCAAAATCTTAAAAAGCAAATTGTGCAAAAGCAAACTCATGAAGAGTTTAGATTTGTTATGTTCAAATTTCACAAAGATAGGGTATTCTCAAGGGCAGTGAGGTGGCCAGTGGATAGAGTATCAGGCCTGGGATCAGGAGGACCTGAATTCAAATTTGGTCTCAGACACTTGCTAGTTGTGTGACCCTGGGCAAGTCACTTAACTCTGTTTTCCTCAGTTTCCTTGTCTATAAAATGAACTGGAAAAGGAAATGGCAAACCACTCCAGTATCTTTCCCAAGAAAACCCCAAAATGGGGCCACAGAGTCAGACACAATTGAACAATAAGAGTATTCTTCCTTCTTTATTTGGTCCATGGAAAATCAACAAGGAAATTTTAAAATTAAGATCCTTTTTAAACTTTTGTTACCAATTTTTTTTTGGAGGGGGGAAGGCAAGGTAATTGGGATTAAATGACTTGCCCAAGGTCACACAGCTAGTAAGTGTGTCAAGTGTCTGCGGCCAAATTTGACCTCAGGTCCTCCTGACTCCAGGGCTGATGCTCTATTCACTGCGCCACCCAGCCACCCCAGCCAATCCTTAATCATGTGTGAATAGTCTCCTTTTATTAAGCAAACGTATATTTGAAGAGGTGCTGAATGGTCTATGTAATATATTTTGGGGTAACTTTTATTCAGTTTTGTGTTAAGCTGTAAAAGCCACATTTCTTAACTGTTTCTCCCCTTACCCCAGTTTTCCCTGCCCCAGCCTAGAGGTATTTCCTCTCAAACCATTAACTCTTCATTCAAGGTACTACCTCCTTTTGTCCTAGCAAACCAAACCCATCCATTTGCAAATCAGGAAATCAGGATGGGTGCATCTCATTTAACTTGACCTCAAATCTGACCTGCTCGACTTTATGATGTTTCAGGGCTCAAACCATACCCCCTGCCCTTTCCCTCCCGCTGTTTGTCCCAGTGTATTATGGGTAAAACAATGCGCAGTTGATGTCAAGGTTGCATGTCCCTTTAGGTATTAACTACTCCCTGGTCCCTCCCTAACTCCACCTATGTACACATCATTAGCCTAATGAATCTGTGATTGACAGTTTTGTCTCTAAATTCTGCATCCCCATTACCTGCCTTGGGCTGGATTCCCCTTTTCCTGGCCACTGACTAGCAAAATAAACTTTAATCTGCCAAGAGACAGCTGAGCCTGTAATTCTTTTCAGACGTGAACCTAGGAAGGATTTCTCATTAGAAATCCCCCAAAACCTATCCCGCATCATTTTGAGCCCCACAAGGCACTGTGCTTGCCTCTATTGAGAATGTATAAAAGAAAAAGACATAGATGAATGAGAATTCAACACAGTTGGACTCCAGTGACTGACATGGTTCTGACCTCTAATAGGGTAGTCAGGACATAAATGGAGAGCTACAATAGCCAAATAAGTGATACAAATGATAAACAGACAGTGAATCCTACGGAAATGCAAAGGGAGGAAACAGCACCATGGGCTGCAGTGGACAAGGAACACTTCACAAAGGAGGTGGGCCTTAAACTGAGCTGTGAAAGGTGTCTAGGATTCTATTTATATATTATTTATAGAAATGGGGCTGGTCCTAGCTAATAAAGTAAGTGTGGGGGTCAGAGACCTACTTACCCAATTACAGAAAATTCAGAGGAGCACTTGCGGTGAACAGGAATATTGTATTACCAAATTCCCGGGAATGGGGGCGTCCCTCCCAAATGCATGTCCAAAGAAGGAGGCACCCCCAACCCTCCAGGGGTTCAGGTTTTATACCCTGAGTGTCGTAAAAATACATTCTTTCGTTGTCCCTGACTTCTATTGGGTGAGAACTGGGGTACAAACTCAGCGTGGAAAAAGGACAAAGAGGGAGAAGACTTTCCAGGACTCCCCTCGGCTCTCATTGGAGGAGGGGCAGGGTCTGGTTTAGGCGTGAATTCAAACAGAGATCTCAGCTCCCTCAGCCCTGCTGTCCCTCGCCTCTGCTTGTGCAAAGGGTCAGGCACACATTCTTGACGTAGGGAGGCAACTCCCGTCCTCATTGGTCTGTCCCCACCCTGCCCCCAAGCAAAGGATCCGGTGCACATTCTGATACAGAGGTAAATAAGTGAGGCAAAGAAAAATAAAACCTGTCTGGGGAGTCTTCACCCAGGGGTCTCCCCATTCAGTAAGCCATTTATGCCTGCCAAAGAATTTGAATTTCACATTAATAGAAACATGTCAAATTTATGAGATAAAATCATAACTCATGGGGTATGATGAGAAGCATGTTGGCCTTGGGAGTCAGAAGAGAATGGTGTGGCAATTATGTTAGACTTCTTCCAGAGGAGAAGACCCACAGAAACAGAAATAATCAAAGCAACATGTGACGCCATATAAACTCCTGAGGTCAAAGGGATTTTGAAGCAATCCTTCCTGACTTTACCCATGTTGGTATAGTCAAAGGGCCTGATTATCCTCCACTGGTGCATTTGCCAAGGGCTCTGGTTTTCATTCTCTTCCTGAGTAGAATAGAGTAAACCCTAGCGGTGTGGTTAGCTCCCCTGACCAGAACCAGTTGTTAAATTTTCAGTGTGGGCATTTAAAAACATTCAAGGGCTACAAATCAGGGTTTGGTTGATCGTTTTGTTGATTGTCTAGACTTCAGAAAGCAGTGGAGAGAATGTTAATGCAAATTAAATTTAAAAGAGTGTTCTTGGAATTCTGAAGGATTTATGATGAAAAATGCTATCTACCCCCAGAGAAGGAACTGATGGAGTCTGTATGCAGATCCAAGCATACTTTTTGAAAAAACTTTTTTTGTGCTCTTTTTTTGGTCTGTGTTTTCTTTTACAACATGACTAATATGGAAATAGGTTTCTCATGACTGCACATGTATAACCTATACCAAATTGCTCTCCTTCTCAAGGAGGGGGAAGGGAAGGGAGGAAAGGACAGAATTTGGACATTTTAAAAATTAAAAAAAATTTAAATGAATGCTAAAAATTGTTTTTATATGTAATTGCGGGAAAATATGAAAGAAATTTTAAACGTGTGTTCTTGGTTGGTTGATTTTTTCCCAAAGATTCAGTTGTTAAACATTTACCAACATACCTCTGTTAGATATTAATCCAAATCAGTTGTTAAACATTTACCAACATACCTCTGTTAGATACTAATCCAAATCCAGGTACTACTGAAATCAGTCTACAGTTTGGGAGCTGACTAGTTTCTGGATAGACCTTAAAAATGGGGAGACATGTTTCAGAATCAAGAAAGTCACCTGGGTGGTTATGTCATAGTTATTTTGAAAGTCAATAAATTGTATTTTAATATAACATTATAGTAATAATAATTTATTACCTAATAAATTAGGCAAGCTTACTGGGATCTTGAATGCTTCCCTTCTTCCTGAAATTCTGAGCAGGATCAAAACATCTGGGCATAATCACGAGATTTAAGATAATCTAGCAACTCCCTAGAAGTGAGCAAAAGAAAGGGGGGGGGGGGGGACTGAGCTCAATTAATTCTGGGTTTGTTGGGCCTGGCCAGCATGTTAGTCCGGTTGGACACCCTTGTGGTAGAGGTAGAGGTCTTCCATGACTAGAGGAGGAAATAAACAAAGAGGGAACTGGGTATCCAAGTGCTTTGGACCAAGTCTGGACTGACAGCAGTGACTGTGTGTAGAGGCTAATTTAGATGTAGGAGAACCCATTGCAAAGGGCGGAAATGGACAAGTAATGAATGATCCCTTGTCCACCAGCTCAGGTTTTTAATGAGGAATGGAGGAGAGCCCTGGGGAAGCCCAAGCATCTTTCCCCTATGAATCTGCTTGGGTTTGTGTTTGAATTTGGGGGCAGCTGAAAATGGTGTATGCCCCTACCTCACAGAGCTGTTGTGAGGATCAGATGAGATAACACAAGGAAAGTGCTTTGCAAGTGCCATATAAATGCTAGCTGCTACTGTTATTTTTATGATCATAAATATCTACCCCAGGAGGGAGATGATATTATTATCCCTGTTTTACAGATGAGGAAACTGAGGCAAACAGAAGTTAAGTGACTTGTCTAGGGTCACAAAGCTAGTGTCTGAGACTGCGTTTGAACTCAGATCTTCATGACTCCAAGCTCAGAACTTTATCCATCATACCCCCTCACTACGCCTACATACAGGATAAATTGGAGATCATCCACAGAGAGAAGGCACTAGCATTAAGACAAATAAATAACTTGCCTGGGGTCACACAGCTAGTGAGTGTCTGAGACAGGATTTGAACTCAGATCTTTATGACTCCAAGTCTAATGCTGCATGCATTTAATGCTTCCTTACAAGACAAAAATGAAGCGGCTCCTGCCCTCAAGCCGTTTACATTCTTTTTTGAAAAAAATTAGTTTTTAGTTTTCAACATTCACTTCCATAAGATTTTGAGTACTAAATTTTCTCCCCTTCCTTCCCCACCACCCTCCCCAAGATGGCATGCAATCTGATATAGGCTACACAGATGCATTCATATTAAACATATTTTCACATTAGTCCTGCTATAAAGAAGAATTAGAACCGATGGGAGGAATCAGGAGAAAGAAGAAACAACAACAACCAAAACAAGAGAGAGATCAAGTCGTCTGCTTCAATCCACACTCAGACCCCACGGTTCTTTCTCTGGATGTGGACGGCATTTTCCATCGTGGGTCTTTCGGAGTTGTCTTAGATCCTTGCATAAGCAGCTCACATTCTGCTGGGGGAAACACAACATAAACATATCTGAAGCTATTGCTGAATGCAGATCCGGTGCTCTATCCTCTGAGCCTCCTGCCAGCATGATGGGAAGAGGGTACTAACGTCCATGAGCAGCTGCCCCTTCCGTATTACCCAGGGGTGGTAGATGTCTGTGGTCTAGGGCTCTACAAGGGATCATATCTGGAGGTAAGTATGGATTCTAATGCAGGGTAGTAGAGTGTGGGACCAGAGCAACAATGCTATTTATTGGCATCTCCTGAACTGGGGGCATAGCTGTACAATTTATAACTGGTCCTACCTCTCTTTGGTCTAGATTGGTTCCCCTTCTGTGTGTGTGTGTGTGTGTGTGTGTGTGTGTGTGTGTGTGCGCGCGTGTGTGTATGAAGGGTAAAGAAATTCCACTTCATATTTGTAACCCAAAGTGTGAAAAGTCTGAAGGACTTAATATCAGTTGCTCCTCTGACAAAGTGACCTATTAGATGCATTATTTCTTTCTAGACAATATCACTTATGGACAACATAGGATGGTTCCTTTAGCCAGTGGCAGAAAATGAATATAATATACTTTTTGGGTTCACCTTCCCAACTCCCACTCAAATGGCCCAATTGGGTTCCCAGAAGGCAGTTACTTCTACTACTCTTCTCAAGATTATAGGAGTAAACTTGGACCTCAGTACTGGGACTGCTAACACTTGCTCCTGAGCCCCCATTCATGTGCTTCTATTATTAATCAATCAGTTGGATTCTATCAGTGTTTACAAAAAAGAGCTTACTGGGAAGACCTAGGAAGAGTAGTTGTTACAAAATAATTTTCTCAAATTGGTGGCACATCTTTCCTTTGCACACAAAAGTTCCCTGGGAAGAGAGGGTTCAAACTTAAAGTACAATGGTGATGATATATAGGGAACACATGTGACAAATTGGTACTTCTTGAATCCTAGCCCTGGAAGTCCTTCCCTGCCTTTGTGGAGTCCTCATGAGATTTCCTGTAGTACAGCTCTAATGGGCTCTAATGATCAATGACTTTCTAGAGTCCATGCCAATATTTCTCTTTGTCACAGGAGTTTATCATCCCTGAAGCCACAATTGTCCTTAGTAACTGTCATCTCACATTAGTTTATAGGTACTTTCTCTGTCTTCTGCCACTTCTGCTCCGGAAGACTCTACTGCTTTCTCCAGTCACTAGTGGGACTTCTGATGGCCCTGATAGAAACTCAGGATATCCTGGTGGAATTCCTGGTGGAATACTTGGATAAATCCATCTTGGAATACACTTTTATCTTAAGCAGTCTGAGCTGCCTGAATGGAGACTGAACCAGCTGGATAATTCAGCTCGGAGCCTACTTACTTCTTAAAGAGGCCTATTCAGTGAATAGGCCTTACCTCACTGAAAGTGAGAACCTGAATAGCCCTTAGCCTAAAAGGGTCAGGGTCTCCCATCCTGGGCCACCTCCAGTCATCCTGATGAATATCTGGCTACTGGACTCAGATGGCTCTGGAGGAGAAAGTGAGGCTGGTGACCTTGCACAGCCCTGCCTCATTCAAATCATAGTCAACTGCAAGTCATGTCATCATCTCCCTGATGTCATGGTCCTCTTCAAGAATGAAGGTCAAACACAATACATTCATCTACCATTTGGAAAGAACGAACACAGGGGCAGCTAGGTGGCACAGTGAATAGAGCACCGGCCCTGGAGTCAGGAGCACCTGAGTTCAAATCCAGCCTCAGACACTTAACATTTACTAGCCGTGTGACCTTGGGCAAGTCACTTAACCCCAATTGCCCTGCCTTCCCCCCTCCAAAAAGCAAAGCAAACAAACAAACAAACAAGAACGAACACAAAAGAAGCATCCTTTGTTCATGAATGCATGTCAGTTCAGTGGGGGATAAGGAAGCTGCCCTTCCCCTCACCTAGCATTTCATGGCTAGCTCTAGGAAGGAAAAGAGTGAGGGATCAGTAGATTTTCCCTTTTGTACTCAAACTCAGTTCTGGCTTAGTACCTCCTGAGTCATCTGTTCTTCCTGCCCCAAAGCCGATCAGAAGACTTCATCGTCACATACTACCAACTACTCAATCACTTATAGCCCAAAATCATATGTTTGATTGGAAGTAGGCGGGGAATATCTGCACACATTCCATATAACCCACCAGGAAGAACAGATCTGAGCATGCTCTAAGGCAGTGGTATCAAACTCATATAGAAATGGGAGTCATTAAACCATACAAGGATTCTTACAGCCAATGCTTATTGACTTAGAAAACTACATATTAACATTATGTTCTATTGTATTTATTTTGTTAAATATTTGACAATCACATTTCACTCTGGTTTGGGTCATCCTTTGGAGTCTTGTGGGCTACATCCTGCCCTAAGACCTTGATCTTTATTAGCCAATATCCCCCTTTTATGAGCATCTTAGCTAATGGAAGCTGATTTTCATTGTTAGACTGGATAACAACTTTGAACTCTTATTCTTGGTGGGATACACCAAAATTAATGACTCCAGCAAGACTTTTGGCGTGTTTTCTATGTAGTCACTTTGGATTTCATTGGAAATTTTTGTATTAATGTGGCTATATGCTTGTTTGTGGAGGTGGGAAACTTGTATAAGAGTCAATCAACAAACATTTTGAAATGGTCCTGAAAGATAGCTCCCTAGTCACACCTATGGATATCATCAGCCCGGGGGTGTAATGAGAATCTGCTTTAACTAGGCTTCTTTCTCCCAGAGACAAGACCAGGGGATACATAGACAATGCTCAAATGCCCTAAGGACCAAAAGAATGCTGCTCCCCTGGGTGTTCCCTTATCTAGCTTCTTCACAACTGGGGTATTCAAAGGTCCCTGGAGTCTGATTACTTTAATTGGTGCCTTGGTAAAGAGAGCCAGGGTCCTTTGTTCACCCAAAAATAAAACCATATAAACTTCAGTGTTCAGGAACCAGTCACTCTGGTCAGTCTGCATGTGTTAAGCACCTACTAAGATGTCAACTAATACAGGTGTAGGGAGGCTGATACTAGGTGCAAGTACTGAACGCCAGAATTAGTGTAGGGAGTTTTCTACACTAGCAGTTGGCATTAACACTCCTGACAGGGCCCAAACCAGACTAAAATGTGATTGGGAAATCTTTAACAAAACGAATGAAGATACAATAGAAAACAGATAATGTTAATGGGGTTTCTTAAGTCAACGCAGGGATCTCTACCTATGGTTTAGTGGCCAGTTTCTATTGAGTTTGACACCATTGCCCTACACCAAAGGAACCAAACCCCATTCCTGTTGCTACAGAGCAAGTCATGGCATGCTAAGGGTACAGAGGTGGCAATGAAACAGCCCCTGCTCTTAAGCAGTCCTAACCTGTATCTTACCTTCTCAGGATGGCAGGAAGGAGGAAGGGAAGAGGACAAGATTTCCTAAGTGCCTACTATGTGCCATATAGAATGCTAAACACTTGACAAATATTACCTCCCTTGATCCTTACAACAATGGCGGGAGGTAAGTGCTAATATTATCTTCACTTTACAGCTAAGGAAACTGAGGCAGATAGAGGCAAAGTGACTTGCCCAGGGTCACATAGCTAGTGCGACTGGATTTGAACTCAAGTCTTACTGACTCCAGGCCTAGCGCTCTATCCACTGTGCCACCTAGTTAATAGATATACAGCTTGTTACATGTAAAAGTTTATAAAGATATATACAAAATGAACACAAGATAATTGGGGGTGGGGGAAGAGGTGTTAACATCTGGGGAATGTTAAGTATCCCAGCTAGCTAAGGCAGCTAGGTGCCACAGTGTATAGAACACTGAGCTGAAAAGGAAAGATCCATCTTTGTGAGTTCAAATCTAGCCTTAGACACTTACTAGTCGTGTGGCCCTGTTTGTCCAATTTCCTCATCTGTAAAATGAACTGGAGAAGGAAATGGCAAACCACGCCAGTATCTCCGCCAAGAAAACCCCAAATGGGGTCAGGAGAGTCAGACATGACTGAACAATAACAAAGTTAATGGTAGATCTGGGGTTAGAATCTAGCTCTCTGGGTCATAACCCAGCATAATTGGCTGCCTTTAATAAAATGACATTTAGTAGAGGACTCCACTAATATCCCTGTCTGAGGTTTTATCATGGCAGGAAGGTGATGCTTGGTTCTGGAGGTGGATGACTAGAGACCATTTCATTTTATAATTTAATCTACTGATAAGTGACCAAAGACTGGCTTAAGTTCATGCAGTGATTCTCAACCTTCCTAATGCCACGACCCTTTAATACTCATATGTGGGCGCATCTGCATGTGAGCGGACCCGCCTGGACATGTATAGAAGAGTGGTGTCTTGGGTCCCAAGACCATTGGAAATATGTGTTTTCTGATGGTCTTAGGTGACCCCTGTGAAAGGGTCGTTCGACCCCCAAAGGGGTCATGACCCACAGGTTAAGAACCGCTAAAAATGGTTCTCCTTAAAAATAGAGTTATAAATAGAAGTCTTAATGGTTCTTCCCTACTTGAATCTTAATAATATTAACAGCTAAGGTTTATATTGCACTTTAAGGTTTGCAAAGCACACATTCATCTCTTTTGGTCGTCACAACAACCCAGTGAGTCATGTGCTATCATTCCCCCCATTTATAGATGAGAAAACTGAAGATAAAAGAAATTAAATGACTTGCCCAGGGGCATGCAGCTAAATGTCTGAGGCTGGAGTCCAATTTGGGGCTGACTAAGCCCACTACTCTATCCATTTCACCACTTGTATTGGTTATAACACATCCATCCCTGTCAGCCAGAATTTACTGAGGTGAAGGTACTCAGCTTTCTATTATGTTCAGTGCTGCCAGGCTGTGAAAAGCGTCTCACCTTAAAGAACTTAAACTTTGGTCAAGAAAATGCGTAAGTAAATAATTATCTGCACATATTTATATAGGAGTGTACTCCAAGAGAACGGCAAGTCAAAAACTGAGCTTGAAAGTTGCTGATTAGATTAAATTAATAAGGGCTATAGAGGGTAAAGGTTCCAAGTTAAAACTCATATCAAGGAACTTTGTATTTGAACCCAAATATAGGACTTTATATTTATTTTAATGCTTTAAGGACTGATAATTTCATCACTGAATGTACTACCTCAATGGGTAAAGATTGCCACCCTCTATAACTTAATCGATGGGAATAAGAAATGCATCACCACCTGGCCTACCAGGAAAGGAGCCTCTTTACGCTTGAAACAAGAGACCTATAATTTTTCACCAGACCCTGTCTAAAGTCTTTCTGATTCAATAGCATCTGCTAGAGCTTGTGCTCCATTAATAGAGCTTTCCAAAAAGGGGTCATCTTCCTACCATGATGAGGCATAAAAGAGGCACATGGGTGGAATCCTCCAGGAAATTTCACATTTTTCAGTTTGTTCTTCTTCTATCTGGCATGTTAGGGATCGCTCTTAGTTCTAGGCCATCTGTAATTTTTAAAAGTCTGCCATTTATGTCTCCCATCCAGGTCACTGATGAAAATATTAAATATTAAACAGTACACATAGGTGACACAGAACCATTTGTAACTACTGTCTGGACCTGGTCGTTCAGCTAGTCTTAGACTTACTGAATTGTCTAACTCCATGTGATCTAATGTCTAACTCTAATTGTCTTCCTACATGTGATCCACAAACATAGAATAGGAGAGTTTGCCGAGCACCTTCCTAAAGTCAGAGTAAACAATATTCACGGCATCCGGGGCCATCCACAGTTGTCCTACCCTGTATCTTGCCACTCTGGAGGAGTGAGATGGATGACTTTGCATATCTCTGTCTCACTTAAATCCAATTCACTTGCCAAGTCAAGACATCACCCTCCTGATATAACTGGTTCTCTGAGAACGAAAGACAAACACAGCATCTGACATATTCAGTCCAGTAATCTTAAGAAATTCGACTGGAATAATCAATTTGGTCTCAGTTCAGTCTAGTAACACCTGCACCAATGTTAAAGCTCAGGAGTCCTTAGGGTGCCCCAGTAGGTTACCTGATGACAGTGGCCAGAGATCTGGAGGGCACAGCAGCAGTGAAGATGGTTAGACCCAATGATGGAAGGGTAGATGGGAAACCCTGGTGGTTGTCCACCTCCCTGGATGGATTATTGTTGGTGACTCACAGCTCATTCAAATCATGTGACCATTTATGTAAGTAAAAAAAAAAAACAAACACCTTTGATCATCTCCTCTGTAAGGAAGGAAAGATGCTGTATGCCACAGGGTGGAATCTAGGAGAACTGACTTCAATCTGGATTCAGGAGCATCAAAAGATGGTGGAGAAGTTGATGAGCATTGTCTTGGGGGAACCTGGCAAGACCAGTGAGGGGACTTTAAGGAAGAGAAAAAGTGGTTTTTAGTGTATTCATATTGTGATATCTATGGGAAGGAATGTGTGAATAAAAATTTTGTAAATAAATTACCCACTAGAATAAAAACCACTTCATAGCACTGCAACAAAACTTAGTGTGTTGAGATTCAGAAAGACTATAAAGCGAGGCAGACTTTAAAGGAAAATCCTAAGAAAGTCTTTTGGGATTCTAGGCCTCAACTGCTATCTGTCTCTGTCTCTATCTCTGTCTCTGTCTCTATCTCTGTCTCTATCTCTATGTCTGTCTCTGTCTCCATCTCTGTCTCTGTCTCTCTCTCTCTCTCTGTCTCTATCTCTGTCTCTGTCTCTGTCTCTATCTCTGTCTCTGTCTCTATCTCTGTGTCTGTCTCTGTCTCTGTCTCTGTCTCTATCTCTATGTCTGTCTCTGTCTCTGTCTCTATCTCTGTCTCTCTATCTCTGTCTCTATCTCTATCTCTGTCTCTCTCTCT
>JAQQSU010000584.1:0-20416 GCA_028627135.1 Pseudochirops cupreus | reverse complement strand
AAATAAAATAAAAAAAGAATATACACATAGCTATATTTATATATAATATGTGCCAATATATGACCTATAAATAGATCATATATAGATAGCCATATTATAAATCCACATATATATATATATATATATATATTATAACTTCTAAAAACGAAGGGGAAAGACAAAGAAGTTAGGAATCTTTAATTAAATGCAAGAAAGTCAAGAAACTGGAGCTGTGAGTCTCAGCCTGACATGTAGAAAAACAGATCTTCCCTGAGGAGATCTTTTAGTCAAGATTCTGAGACATTGCAACTCAGAAAACATGGGTCTCTATGGAAGAACAAAGGGGTCATGAACTTTCCAGAGCATTATCTAAGGGAGCAGCTGTAAATGTCTAAAAGAGATAAAAAGCTAGATACCAACAAATGCTCCTAAGTGAAAATGCAATTTGGAAACACTGACTAACCAGTGGAAGTCTTGAGTTTTATTTCAAAACTGAAATTAACATAGAGATAAACAGTTGGCTTTGAACCAAAATCACAATTCCTAGTTACTAGTATGCCATGTCTAGAAGAAGGTATATTTATGGGGGAGCAAGGCGGCAGCTGGTAAATCTTCATGTGTGGAATTCCCCTGGCTTCCTTAACATTTCACGGTACTGATACTATAAAGGAGCATCTGACTTTGAAATATGGATTAGCCTGAAAGACTTTTTCATTTTATTTATTTCCCCTTCCTGCGGTTGGGTTGTTTGGGACAGGAAGAAATATGCATAGGCAGGGAAGAAAGAGCGAGATGCTTGTGCATTAAGAAAGTTGGGTAATCTGCAATGCACAAGAAACTGTGATGTCATTTGCACTCTAAGGACTCTGGAGAAGGGAATGAAATCTTGTGTGTTGGGGCAGAAGAATCCAGTGCTCTCCACCTCTTGTAGAAGATGTTCGTGATAAGAGAGGAGCTTCTGGTTGAAAATTGCTTTATAGGATCATTTCACAAATGGTCTGAGGGTGATTATGTGAACATAATAAGTAGGAGACATCTTCTCTTATGAATAAGAAATTATCCTAAACTTACCATAGAGGAACTAAATAAGTAACTAGCCCATTATATGAATATATTAACATAATATGCTGAGATGATATTGAAATATAATAGCAAAAAAAATATTACACATAATTGACATGTCTATATATGTACATGTGTGTATGTGTATAGATTTATGTGAAGAATAATACATGTGTTTATATATAGGCACATATATACATATTATACCTTTATACAGTATATACCAGTATATGGTATGTATAATGTATACATATATATCTATACCTTTACATATTATATATACCTACAGCTTTATACAGATCCATATCCATATATTTAGGCTGGGTTTATGATTTTTGTTGACATAGAGAACTCTCCTATAAAGCAACTTTTAACCTTCCATAATGTAGATGCAAACTGATACCTTTTTTGTTACTTAAAAGCTTTTATAACTTATGGGCTCTAGGTTCAGTTAAATGACTTGTCCAGTGTCCCATGGCCACTATGTGTTAAAGACAGCATATGGATCCAGGTCTTTCCATTTCTAAGGCCAGATTCTGGCTTGTCCACACACAGTGTCTTGATCACTGTCAAAGATAATGACTTTGAGCATTTAGGGGTCACACACAAGGTGTGTGTCTGGGATCCATTTTAAAAGAGATATATGAGCTCTGGTACCTTTGCTTTTATTTATGTACATATGTATATACACATATAAATACATCTGTCACTAACCTTACACATATATGATATACATACATATATTAAATTCCTTGGCACTGTCAAATGGAAGGAAAGAAATAAGCATTTAATAAACACCTACTATGTACCAAGCACTGTGTTAAACACTTTACAAATACTATGTCATTTGATTTTCATAACAAACCAGGGAGATAGGTACTTTTATTATCCTCATTTCATAGTTGAGAGAACTGAGGAAGATAGAGATTGTGATTTGCTCAAGGTTGCACAGCTAATAAGCATGCAAGGTCAAATTCAAACTCATATCTTGATCCCAGACCTAGCACTATACTGCACCATCCAGTTGCCTATGGTCTAATGGTTTAATGTAAGAAATAGGTATAGTTTTGTCAATGAAAATATTATATATGTGTACACACATACATACACAAGTATCAGAACTCATATAGTCTCTTTTGGAATAGTCCTCCAAACTCTTCTCTCTCCTCCCTCAAAAACGACCTCAGTCAGCATTCTGACAGTAAGCACAATACTTTTTATGGTCAGGCTTGGGTTCATCAACTGAACCCAAGGTGTTCAAATCCTAAAGTCAAGGCAGAAGGCAAGGAGGGAAGGAATAACTTCAGTACAAAGCCAGAGACATGGATATATATTACATCAAAGAACACACTATGAAGGAGAGAAGGAAGAGATTATGAAATAATTATTTCATACAAGTCTACTGTTTGAGATAGCTCTCCTTCATGGCAATAATGTTCTAGTCACACACCTCTTCTTTGCTCAGGTGCATCAGAATTGTTGTGGGCCTGGACACCATCCACCATAGTTGTCACTGAATTCGTTTTGGCTCTTTCTAAAGATCAAATCCACCATCAAAGATTGAAGATGAGCCACTATTGAGATGATTTAAAGGGACCCATTTTGAAAGTAGTTCCAAAGGAAGAGCTCCCTAAAATGTCTTGAGTGATAGTAATGCTTCAACCTAGTCTCTACAACTTTTGTCCAGGGGGTAACACTTGTGGAAATGTGACCCAGCAGCTTCCACTGTTGGTTTGTAACTCTAAACCTAATTCCAACCTGACCTCCTGCCCCACAAATGCCTCCTAATCAACCAGTTATTGGAAATGTAGGAAAGTTCTTTACACCAAAGTCCTTGATGCTATCAAATCACTCAACCTCAGAAACAATTTTGGTTTCATCAGTGGAAATAACGCTAAAGAAGATGGAGTGCCATCTATTTCACCATGAGGATTACTAGGACTTTCCATTTGGCTTATAGGAGAAACCTTCTATATCCTCTCCCCCATTGGGATGTGAATTCCTTGAGAGCAGTAAATAGTGTTTTTTCTATTTGTACCACTGATGCTTAACATAGTGCTTTGGACATAGCAAGTGCTTAATAAATGCTCTGTTATTTATTCTGCTTTGAAGGATATGATTCATTTGGATATGTAAAGTCTAATCTTTTCAAAATCTAATATATTTTATGCTACAAAATCATATATATATATATATATATATATACACACATATATATGTTTTAAAAAGATATATATTTGGAGGAGGGAAGGCAGGGCAATTGGAGTTAAATGACTTGCCCAACAAAAAACTGGAAATTAAGTGGATGTCCATCAACTGGGAAATGGCTAAACAAGTTGTGGTATATGAATGTAATGGAATACTATTGTGCTATAAGAAATGGGGAGGAGACAGTCTTCATATTCACCTGGAGAGCCTTATACAAACTGAGGCTAAGTGAGAAGAGCAAAACCAGGAAAAATTTGTACACAATCACAGACACATCATATGTATGACGACCAACTTTGATAAACTGGACTCTTCTCAGCAACACCTAGTTATAAGACAACTCTACAAATCTCAGGATTCCTTCTTATTCAAAATTAGTTCATAATCATCTGACACCATGAGATTTATTGCAGACCTTTTTATTGGATTTTGTCTTCTGTGAACTAAAGTGTACACATTCTCTATGGCATCTAGTTCGTCATCTGTGTGTGTGCGTGTGTGTGTATGTGTGTGTGCACATCTCTCTCTCTCTCTCTCTCTCTTTGTGTCTCTCTTTTTTTCTCTTTCTCTCTCCCTCTTTTCCCTCTCCCTCTCCCTCTCTCCCCTTACCATATACGTTTTAATGCCTTATGATTACTGTTGCAAGACACCTTGTAAATACATTCTTATCAGCTTTTATTAGATACATAGTGTACTGCATGCATGGTCTGGAGTTTATCAACATTATATTATAGTTCAGAAATCCATTCTATAAAATGAGAACAGTTTAATAGGAAGGGAGAAAATTGAGAACTTTGGACATTGTCCAGGGAGAACAATTATGAGCAGCACAGCACAATGGGCTAATATATACTTCAGGTACTGTATGGGTAGGGCTCAACCCACAAAATCACAGGATTACAGAATTTGAGAGTTGAAAAGAATCTAAAATCCCTCTGGCCCAATTCATAAAATGTATTCAAACAAGCAGCCATCCATCTTCTGATTGAAGACCTCCAAGGAGGGCATCTGTGTCTCCAGGAGGCCCAACCGACTTTTTGGATAGCTCTAATTATGAGGGAACTTTTTTTCCTGGCATCAAACCAATAATTCATCTACTTTTAGCTTCTACCTATTGCTCTTGTTTCTGCCCAATGGAACAAATTCAATTTTCCTTCCAGATGTTTGCCCTTCATATACTTGAAGACAGATATTATGCTTACCAAGTCATCTCTCCTCCAAGGTAAACATGCCCAGTTCCTTTCACCAATACTGATATGCCAGTGACTTCAGGGTCTTTGCCATTCTAATTGCCCTCTTTTGGAAATTTTCCAGCTTACTACTGTTCCTCACCCTAAAATGAACATAATACATCAAATGAAGTCTGGTGAGGACAGAATACAAAGGAATTATCACCTACTGTTTCCTGCAAGTGATATCTCTATTCATGTGGCTCAAGATTACATCAACTTTCTCTGATGCCCTATTATACTACAGACTCATTTTGAGCTTGTAAACTAAAAATCCTGGATCTTTTTCAGAACAACTGCTTTCTAACCATACCTCTCCCATTTTCTCCATGCAAAATTATATAAAAAAGATTTAAGTGAGAGAAGGGAAGATCTTTCTAATTTTGTCCCTTCATAAGCTAATGATAAATTGTACTTTTAGGAATGTGAAGATCAGGGGATTTAATCTGGGCTAGACTAGATTCTTAGACAAGGAGAAGGGAGTAGGTGTATTTGATTAGGGAGACTGTGATGGAGAGCTGAATTAGAGATGATTAATATTAGCAGAAGTGATGGTGTTTGCATCTGTTTGGAAGAAAATATTGCCTGACAGAAAGTAGGAGCTGGATACATTCTTGAATTCAAGGCCAAGAGAGATGTTACTGTTCAGTGGCTCAAAGCTTTGGAACTTTGAAGAATATAAGAAGTTGGGGGCCTCTGTGTGAATTTCTTGGTGTTGTTCAGTCATTTCAGTTGTCTCCAACTGTTTATGACCCCATTTGGGGTTTTCTTGGACATGATACCAGAGAGGTTTTCCATTTCCTTCTCTAGCTCATTTTCTAGATGAGGAAACTGAGGTAAACAGGGTTAAGTGATTTGTCTAGAGTCACACAGTTAGTAAGTGTTTGAGACCAAATTTGAACTCAGGAAGATGAATCTTCATGACTCCAGGTCTGGCACTCTATTCACTGTACCAACCAGAGCTTCCCCCTCTGTATCTAAACTGAATTGAATTAATCTCCAGTTTACCAATGTTACTATTAAATTGTGGCACCTAAAACTGAACACAATATTTCTGATGAGTACAAAGGGACTCTCATCTCCCTGTTCATCTTCAAGTTATGACCCCATTCAGCTGCCTATATGTTCCCATTGAGAAGCTCAAAGCTTCTGATTTTCACATTGATTCTTCTCTCAGTACTTCTGGGAGGAGAGTTCTCAGGGTAGTGACTCTGAGCAGAAGGCTGCAAGTAAAATCTTAATGGAATTACTCTTCTGGGAAAGCATAGGCAATCTTCCTCCACTTGGTGTTAGGACTTGTTTCCCATTCTGTTGTGAGTTTTCCACTTCTTTACAGGGCTCCCTGGTTTGTATGGTTTTTTTTTTTCTCTGTTCCTGGAAAAGTCAACCATTTATGATTAGCTTGGCTTTTAACTTTGTGTGCTGTTGCTAGGAGGTAGGGGATGGTGTCAGAAATGTCATGAGGCTCAGATTAAATAATGGCTGGCAAGCTCTTTACAAAACTTATAAATGCTAGTTATCATCATCATCATCATCATCATCATCATCAGCAGCAGCAGCAGCAGCAGCAGCAGCAGCAGCAGCAGCCTATCATCACTAGTGATGACTAGGTTGCCAGGCTGGTGATTACTTCATTCCTTGAGCTTTCTATTACATTCCTCTTGAGTTCAAGCAGTGTTTATAGAGTAATACAAGAATGTGCTGGTAAATGTTTAATGTTGTTTGTCCTTTGTTTTCTAAGAGAACCAACAACATCACAAGGTGATATCTTGAATTGTGTGTGAATTGGAATAAAGGGGGGGAAGAGTTGCACAGTCATCAGTCTCACTTTCTCTTCCAGAGCCATCAAAGTCCATTGACAAAACAAAAGTCAGGATGATTGCCTATGCCTGGGATGCAGTGGATGACTTTGGCTTCTTCCATATCTAACCAAGCTCAAAGTGTTCCACGTGCCTGATTCAGCTGCCTTCATGGTCATTAAAACAAATTGTTCTCGTCTACTCATTCCATGGGGTAAAGTCTTCATGTGCTTGGGATAGATATCTCCTAGCTTACTGATGGGTTTGAGGCCTATTGGTTACCTTCAACCTAGCTTAGGCCATCTGCCAAGACGGTTCACCAGGATGCAAGTTGAGTGACAGGTGGACATCAAATGTGGAGGAGCATTTCTGAAAAGGGCTCAGCAAGACCTTATATCAGAGGTGCTATTTCTCCTTGAATACCCTGAGACTCTGAAAAAAAAAGTATGTATACAAACTTTTAAGAATATATTTAAGAACACATAAAATTATTCCATATTAGTAACATTTTTTAAAAGTCTAGACAGCCTGCAAGACAGTAAATCAAGTCCTGATTTGTATTGATGGCCAATTTTTGAGGTGTAACTGGTTGCACTGAAAATCTAACAATTAGTTCTCATAAGTCAGTTAAAGCTGGCTTCAACACACACCTAGAAGGAGGAAACAAAAGCAGTTTTTGAAGAAGTCAAATTACCAGGAAGCAAGGTCACAAATTAATTGCCTTCATGGTAAGCAATTTCCAGAGTTATTACATCATTCTCATATTACTAATGTCCCATTCATATCTGTAACTAGAAGGAATGATCTTAGGAAAATATGTCACAGTGGGTAGTAATATTATCATAGGAAGGCAATAATAGAGTATCCTGTGGCTGAGGATCCATTTTCTGAGATTTCAAGAACCAGGGTCAGTCTTGTGGATTTCACCAAAATCACTGTCTTTCACCCATACCAAAAGACCTAGGACTTCCCCAGAGAGCCCCAAAATGTATATTGTATTTCCACAGATGGAAGAGATAGCCTTCAACTCCCATGAAAGCATTCAATTAACAATATTTGTTAGATATGATAGACTACATTCAGTAAAGAATAGAATGCAATAAGCACAGAGAACTCAAAAGAGATGACATATAATTAAGACAACGTTCCTTCCTTCTTTGCAATCCTACCTTCCCCTCATGAACTTAAAATCCTTCAGATTCAAAATGATAGGGGGAGCTAGGTGGTGCAGTGAATAGAGCACCGGCCCTGGAATCAGGAGGACCTGGGTTCAAATCCGGCCTCAGACACTTGACACACTTACTAGCTGTGTGACTTTGGGCAAGTCACTTAACCTTAATTGCCCTCCAAAAAAACAAAGAAAAAAAAAGATTCAAAATGATATCCTGTAACTGAGATGCTACAAAAAGAGGAATTCCTGCACTTAAGGCTGATAGAAGGATGAACATATCCTTCACTGAGCTCTTCCCTGCCCCAGGGATACCTATAGTCTTCTAGATTTATTGTTAAATTATAAAGAGTTAAAAATGCTACTGGAAAGAAATTTTGCAGTTGGGATTGCAAGAGACAGTCAGTGTCTAACTTTCCATTAAATATCTACTATCTCTCATGCCCCTCTGGGGACCTATATAGACCTTCAGACCTTAAGTTCCACCCTAATGTTTACAGGAAAATCTCATTCCCATCAGAATTCCTCAATTCAGTAAACTTACAATAGTAGGAAGGTAATGTATAGCCTTGTTCTGCTCTCTTCTGACTCTATCCTTTACCGCCACAGCTGTTCCTCTTCTATCTACAAAGCTGGCTCCGGGAGCCTCTTAAGACTTTACCGCTGCCCACACCTCCCTTTATCCTTTGTGCCATCTGATTCCTTCTCTCCTGGGGTCCCAAAGCTGCTTGATGTGAAATCTTGAGGCCTTTTAAAATATAGGGCCCTGAGTTGTTTTCTCTGGTGCTCTGTAGCTGCCATCTCTGAGGCCCACAGGAGTTCGCTAGGAGATTTTGTGTATTCGTAAGCTTCACTCCAATTCTACTCCCTGGTTCAATTTGGTTCCCTCACCTGGTCTCCTGGCAGACCTGCTTATCTGCTCCTCTTCATTCCTTTCCAAAGTATCCATTCCTACTCAGAATCAATCCACCAATCCTCATCTTGAACCCTAGGACTTTTGCTTTTTACTTTCACGGTTTTCTAAATTTTACCAATCTCTGAATATAGCATTCCTTTAAAGGAAAGAATGGGGTGTAATCCTGATGCTTTTATTTCTAATTTGACCACATAGAAATGTAATAACAACAATTCAGCTCACATCTAAATAGTGCTATACAATTTTTACAAAGTGATTTCCTTGCAATAGGTAAGTAATGAAAGGTAAGCTGTGAAAGTATTACTGTCTTCATCTTGCATATGAGTAAACTGAGACTCAGAGAGGTCCTCAGAGTTATGTGGCTAAGTCTCTGAGGTAGCACTCAAACACAGGTCTTCTGGGGTCCAATCCAGTGAGCACTTCAGATCATTTCAGAGAGCTCTCATATGGGTATAGTCATCTCAACAGAATAATTTGAAGAGACAAATCAGTGATTATGTGTTAAATTATACATTACATTAGGATGGTTTGATTTCCCTTCAGGGAGAAGGAAAGTGCTGTCTTGGGGCTAATTACTATTGTTCTGTTCCTCCAAACATAGTTTCTCAGGTGTTCTATTTTGGGGACTGGACTCTAGAGCTGCTTGAAGTGACAAGTATGCCACTGTTCTGCTATATGAAAAAAGAGAACAATTCCAACCTAAATTTAAAAATGGATTGTTGAGTCTATCTCTTCAATAGGCAGCTACAAGTCCCAGAAGATAGACGTGAACTTAGAAAGACTTGTGTTTGAATTCAGCCTCTTGTTTGCTATGTGACAGTGGGTAAATCACTTAATCTGTTTGCCTCAGTTTCCTCAATAGTAAAATGTAGGTTTTAATAGCAACTATCTCACAGGGTAAATGACATATGAGACAATATTTATAAAGTGCTTAGCACAGTGCCTAGCACATAGTAGGCACATAATAAATGCTTATTTCCTAAACCAGAGAGACTTATATAAACTGATTCTGAGCAAGAGGAGCAGAACCAGGAGAACATTTTACACAATTACACATCACAATAGACACATTGATCTATGATGACTGACTTCGATAGACTGGGCTCATCTCAGCAATGCAAGGTTATAAGACTCATGACGGAAAAGGCTATCCACATCCAGAGAAAGATTTACAGAGTCTGAATGCAGATTAAAACAAACTGCTTACTCTCTCTTTTTTCTGTTTTGTTTTGTTCCTTCTTTCTCGTTCATTTCATTGGTTTTAGTCCTTCTTTACAACTTAACTAATGTTTAATAGGAAGGTATTTGTAGAATCTGTATTGGATTGCATGACACCATAATGGGGGAGGGGGAGGAGAGGGAGGGGAAGAAAATTTGGAGCTCAAAAACTTGTGGAACTGCATGTTGTAAACTAAAAGTCAATTAATTAATTAATTTTTTGGAAAATACATAAATAAATGCTTACTTCCTTTCTTTCAATATTATGACTCTGTTGCTTACTTTTTATCCTTGCTTCCACTGCTCTTTAAATAGACCTCTACACTCAGGCTATTGAAACAACTTCTTAATGGGTTTTACCTCTTCCGTATTCTTCCCTTTCCAATCCATCCTTCAAATAGTATCACAGTGTCATTGTCTGACAGGTCTTCTTTTTTGCATACTTCCTATCATAATAGGTTTTGATTAAATACCCTTAATAACTCCTTATTGCTTATTGAGTAAAGTTCAAAATCCTTTACTTGGAATTCAAAACCCTCCATAATGATCCACCATCTTGCTTTTTCAGCACTATTTCGGAATTACCACCTTTCTTGTATTCAATATTTCAGATTGATGGAGCTTATCATCTTTCTCTAAACCTTTCCTATAACTTTTTACTACCATGCCTTTACTGGTGTTGTGACTTGTGCCTAGAATGTCCCCTTCCCTTTTCTTTATGTGTTGCCTTTCTTCTGTCTTTAAAACTCAATTCATGTCACTCTTCTATGAAGCCTTCCATGATCCCCCCAGTGGGTAATTTCCCCCTCAGACCTCATACAACCTTTTGTATACTTTTCAATGTATATGTATATGTATATGTATATGTATATATATGATTACATATATATCTACATATATATGTATGTGTGGTGTTGTTGTTATCTTAAAAGCCAAATATCCCTATTAAAATGAAAATTTCGTAAGAACGGAACCAGTGTGATGCACAGAGCTATAAACATAGAAGGTACTTAAGAGCTATATATATAAAAGATACTTAAGAAACAGTTATTAAATTGTTGCCTTGCCTAAGGCTGGGAGAGTATAAATTGATACAGATCTCTCTACATTTAAGAAAAAAACAAAGCGAGATGTACCAGTGGAGAGTAGAACCAGGATTCATTGGTCTTTTCAGAATCTTGTCTTTATTCATTCTGTGTGTTTGTGTTTGTGTGTGTGTGTGTGTGTGTGTGTGTACAAAGGTTTACAAATCTTACAGATTGGCTAGAGGTTCTTAACTATGTGTAGTTCACTATACGTACATAGAAAACCCATTCTTAAATCATAATATTCATGATTTTCTGAAGTTTCTTTTTAACTGGAAAGAAATTTTCCACTAATTAAGGACTTTTTAAATTTTCTTTTATCCTACCTTTAGAAAAAAGACAAAGCTTACTTTTTTCAAATGTGTTATTAGTTTAAAAGATCTCTCCTCTGATAATATAAATAAAGCCTATGAGAGATTTTGTTTTTCAGTATAGATATCTGCCTCCATGCTCACTGAAAACAAAGCAAATATCAGCAAAAGAAATTTTTATTGGAAGTGAAGGAAAGTTCCTAACTCTATCATCAAGTACTAAGCAAAGTGGGAAGATATGGAATCCCTTTCCTACAGGGAAATATTTAGAGAACAAATATACTGTATTCAGAGGATGAACATTCTGTTTCCAACATAGTGCAGTCTGTCCTCCATTCCTGGATGACACTCCCTCCCCACCTTTATACCTTGGAAACCCAAGTTAACCATTAATTCTCAGCTCAGAAGTTACCTCTTCTGGGAAGCTGTTCCTAATCCCTTCAGTTGTTAGTGTCTTTGTTTCTCAAATTAGTGCATGTTAACCTATCTGTGCACAAGTGGTGCTTACATAGGGGAATGTAAGTTCCCAAAGGGCAGAGACTGTGTTATTTTTCCCTCTTATCTCCCAGAACCTAACACATCAATCTGTTTTGGAAACTTCTAAAGCAGAAACTTGCTCTGCTGATACGGATCCATAATTTGCCTATAACTCATCATCTCAGAGAGTTGTTTGATGGCACTGAGATGTTAAGTGGGCACATGGTCTCACAGCTAGTATTTGCCAGAGGCAGGATTTGAACTTAAATTTTTTCTGACTCCAAGGCCATTCCACTGACCACCATGCCATGCTACTCTTTGCCTTCCATTTAGGAGAGGTTTAGGAAATGTGTATTGAGTTGAATTGAATTGATTTAAGAAGGAAAAATAGTTCGTTTTTTTTTTTCTGGGAGAATAAAAAGTGTGATTTTGATCATGTTTGATTTTTTTTCTGGTTCCAACTGCATTTATTTTACATATGTTGCCTATTTCAAAGTGTAAGTTCCTAAAGGACAGAGCTATTATGAAAAATTGCTCACTTCACTGAAGTGTGAACAAGAATAAGAAGATGAGAATTCTCAGAGATATTCTGAGAATATACTTATGAGTCAAATCTGAAGCCAATTTTCTTATTGTTGAGATCATAACCAACTTCACATTCCTCAGTTCTTCTCTTTGGCCACAATTGAACAACACAGGGTAATATGTCCTTAACCAGAGCAATTCCACCTTTCTGGTACATACATATGGGCCAGTTTCCCCAAAAGCCTAGGTCCACTGACATTAGTTCTCATGGACACACATGAAATATACACAAGCAGACAAATAAGGAAGTGACTGCCGTTTGGCTATAGCTAATGGGAAGACATTTTTTCCAGTCCCCATAACTTTTCAAACCTCCCCAAAACAGAAATCCTGTGCCAAAGATAAAGTGACTTCAGTTGTTTCCATGATCTAGAACACCAAAAATCCAAAACAAGATTAAAAAAACAAACAAACCCAGGAACTGATGCTCACTAACCCTGAGCTCACTTAGAAACCCTCCTGTACTTGTCATGTTACTATCAGTGAGAGCACATTAGCAGAACCAAGGACACGCCACAAATCTACATCCTAACTCACCCTTCCACCTTGGTCCCCCTCCCTCTTTCTAGTGTCATCGAGACCATAACTCCAGGCTACAGAAGTTTTCTCTGGTCTTGATAGCCAGCTTAGTCACAGCCCTTCAAGAGCAAAACCCTATCAGGTACTGAAACCCAGAAACTAATGCTGCAAACAAAGATCTGAACTGAACTGCTGGAATAAGGTCAAAGAATTAAAGAAGAGAGGAAGGGGGAAGGTCACAAAAAAAAGACACTGTGTGGGGGCAACTGTGAAGCATTCCACCAGACCTGAGGAAAGAGCACAGCACCCATCTGGGGGGCAGTTCTGACTCTCCAAAAGCCACTGGGACAGAGACTTAGGCTGGTGAATTGTGAAGTGCCCAGTATCGGAGGAGTCTTGAGACCCTTTGAGATCTAGCACCCAAGGAAACCACAATCACAAGGGAGGGTGAGGCATCATTGAAGAGGTGGACAGGAGGCATTATGGGCAGAATCTGGCAATACTCCATCTACAGGTGACTGCTTCTTTTGTGGGACTACATTATAATATAGGAGAGTACATGAAAAGGGAGGAGAGATGCAGAGGAATATAGAGGATTGATATGCCAGGGTCAAGTCAGGGGTCGGAAATGATGAGTGGGATGGTGATCTCTGCAGTCTCAGAAAGAGAAGAGTTTACAGGGTCGAGAATTCCAGACAAATATAGGGATAAAAAAAAAAAAACAAGTATCCAAAAAAGGGTATAGATCAGTGGAGGGAGGTGGAAAGGGCGTGGTACCTTGCCATGGAGCATTATCCTCTCTGACACTTACAATATAAATGGTATTGTTCTGAAAGTGAGGCACAATAGAAAAGGGTAATCCATGTGATAATCCCTGTAAGGCAGAAGCAGAGAGTGCCTAGAGGGAAGAGCCCAGAACAGATACCTTGGAACGTGATAGGGACTACGAATCAGAGAATGAGGGTCTAGAGTAAACAAAAGAGAAAATGAATAATGAAGAGTGAAAAATGAAAAACACCGATTCCAGAAGGAACACACACATACACACACACACACACACACACACACACACACACACTATAAAAATAAGGGAATTTGAAGATCTTCCCTGTCCCTTAGTAGGCCTAGAGAATTTGAAGATCTTCACTGCCCCTTAATGGGCCTCAAGTGGAATCGAACAGGAGGGTCTCCATTGGGGGAAGGCTTATTTTTCAAGAAGGCCCACACCTTTTGTTACATTGTGATTAGGCAGTAGGTCACAAAGGTTGTGATGTCCTCTGACCCTGAAGAAGGGTATGTATACTCTGAGGTGAGGTTTTGCTTTGGGGCTCACTTATGGCAAGAGTTTTGTGATTTGGCCAGATGAGACTCTGGGTAGCCGTTGAGGCTCCTCCCCTGCTTTGAAAACCCAGATGTTGGTGCTTCTCTCTCCGGTAACTAACTAGGCATGTATGTAATTATACACACACATATACATATATGTATATATCTATATATATATACACACACACACACACACACATACACACACACACACACACACATATATATGTATATATATATATATGTATATGCTTAATTAAAGATTGTTAACCCATTTAAAGTTGCTTTCCTTCAGTAAAACAGATCAAAGGACCTGTGCTAGCGTCCATCCTGGGTATGTTAGGGTGTTTGCTATCATACACACACACAAACACAGACACACAGACACACACACACACACACACACACACACACACACAGTATTAGCAAGACTAGTTGAAGGGAGAGAGGATGGGAGAATCTACTTGACTAACTGAGCAGAAAAAAGGGAGTAGAAATGCATAACCAGATAAAAGCACGAGAAGTGAACTAATAAATAAAACCTGAAAGGAAAGGGGTAACAAACTAGAAGAATCAGAGGTGAGAGGAATAGAATCAGTGAGAAGGACAGCTTAAAAAAAAGATTGAAGTAAAATAACTGAAGCAACGTAATACTGTTTTTACATTAGAAAGGGGAAAAATCATAATTTGAAAGACTTTGCTTTTATAAATAGATGGAGGAAAATATAAACTTAACTCACCACATTAAATGTAACTGGATTAAACAGCCCAATACAATTCCAAAATCAGACAAAGGTCTACTTGTTTTCCTTACTACTTTCCCTAATATTTCCCATTTATGCAATTTAGCTCCTACCCAGATTGAACCACTAGATGGCCCTCTCAATGTGGCATTCCATTTCCCACCTACGGGTATTTGCACTTGCCATTTCCTGTTAAGGGATATCTGTAACATATACCTGCCTCATCACTGGCTCCCAGAATCTTTATTATTTTTCAAGGCTTCACTAAGTCAGTCAGTCCCCAAGCATTTATTAAGAGCCATTGAGATAGGTGGTGGGTAGAATTGGTTCAGTGAAATTTTCCCTGATCTCTCCTCCCACCCACAATCTCCTCCTCCCCACTCTATTCCACTTCAAACTACCTTGTGTTTATTCACCTGTGTACCTGTTTCAACTGCCTCTAAGTAAAATTATACTTCTTCAGAGCAGGGACGGTTTCACCTTTTTTTTTTTTTCAAATCTCCAGTGCCTACCATAGTGCTTTGAACATAGTAGGCAGTTAATAAATACTTGTTAAAATTACATAATTGAATTTAACTAAAAAAACAATACCAGAGATATTGAGAATTAACTAATATTACCTGACATGTTAGCCAAAGGTGAGGGCTGAGGGCTCTGATAACTTTGGACAATTTCCCTTTGTGAGTTGCTGAAAGAAAAAAAAAAGCCTTTTATTCCTCAGTCACTCAGTTAGTATTCCCCTGTTGTTTAACCCTTCTTGTTAGCTATTTGATAAACTCAATCACACCAGAGTGTTAGAGATTTAATGTGTTATATTTGAATTTTAAGAGGACCATAGAGAGAGAGCAACCTTAACACAAGGGTGAGTCACTAATGGATGGTAGATTTATAAGCGTGGTAGGGGATGAAAGGAAAGCACGGAATAAAAGACATTTTTCTGTTACTGCATGTCCTGCTCTTACAATCACATCATTTAAGCAATCTTTATTTTCTCCATCTCTAAGGTCAATCTTGTTAAATAGGATTTGATTCTACAATATCTGTTTTATTTGGTTGTTCCCCAGAAAATTCCTTTCAACTAACCAACAAACAGAAAAGAGATTTTTGCATGTCAGGCACTATGCTAAAAACTAAGCATAGAAAAACAAAAGCAAAATGGTTATTGCTTTCAAGGACCTTACAATCTAATGAGAGTGATGACACATTCATACATAGATGTGTGAAAGACATATCCCAGGTAACCTTAGATAGGAAGAGACTAATAGCCTGGAGGGACTAGGATTGGTCTCCTTCAGTATGTGGTACTTGAACTGAGTCTTGCAGAAAACTAGGGATTGCAGGAGGTAATGGTATGAACACAGAGCACTTCAGGCATAAAGGTACAATCAATACAAAGGCATGGCGTTAGGAGATGAAGTGTTTTATGTGAATAGGCAATATTGCAAATAGGCAAATATGACCATAATGTAGAAGGAGTGAGAGGGAGTGATTTGTAAATAGAACAGAAAGGTAGGAAGGGGTCAGGCAACCAGCAGTTTATTCCCTGAGATAATAGAACTCCATGAAGTTTATTGAATAGAGGTATAATGTGGTCAGATTGAAGAAAATAACTTGGTGGTTTTGTGAAGGATTAACTGAAGTAGAAAATGGATTAAGAAAGGGAGATTTTTGATTAGTAGGCTATTGCAATAGTCCCAACAAGAGGTAATGAGGTCCTAAATCAGGGCAGTGACTGTTACTAGAAAGAAAGCAGTATATCTGAATGATATTGAAAAGATAAAATAACAAGACTGGCATTTGATTGAAAATGAGAGGTGAGTGATAGAAAAGTCAAAGGTGACAATAAAGTTGCAAACATGGTTGACTTGAAGGAAGGTAATGCCCCTAATAATGAGAGGGAAGTTCACACCAGGGGTGAGTTTGAGGTGAAAAGTAATGAGTTCTATTTAGGACGTGATGAGTTTGAGATTCTTATGGGACATAAAATTGAAAAATATCTATAGGTGCTTACTGATGTGGAAATGGAGCTCAGGACAGAGACTAGAGCAAGATAGATAAATTTGGGAGTCATCTGTATCAAGATAATGATAAAGCTTATGGCTACTATTGCTACCTTAGATAAGTGAGTACAGAGAAAAAAGAGAAAAGAGCCCCAAGAGAAGGTGGGCTACATTCACAATTACTGGGCATGATATGGAAGAAGATCCTGCAAAAGAGACTGAGCAAGAGCAGTCAGACAAAGAGGAGAAGAAATGAGAGGACAGTGTCACAACCGAAAGAGGAGATTATCTAGGATAAGGGGGAGAATAGCATTGAATGCTATGGGAAAGTCACCAAAGATGAGAATGGAGAAAAGGTCATTAAATGATAACAGTTAAGAGATCATTGGTAAGAGGAGTTTCAGTTAAGTGATACAAATGGGGATAATTACGCTTAGACTAATCTTAGTAAATCAGGCAGTAAACATTTATTAAGTGCCTATTATGTTCCAGGCACTGTGCTAAGTAGTTGGAATATAAAATGAAGCAAAGGACAGTCCTTTCCCTCAAGGAGCTCACAATGGAAGCAATCTCAAAGTACAGAATCTTTACTTAGAGTCAGAAAGATCTAAACTGGAATCTTGTTTGAGACACTTACTAGCCACGTGACCTTAGGCACTTAACCCTCTCAGTCTCAATTTCCTCAATGATAAAATGAGATCAGTAATAATATCTATCACACAGGGTTGTGATAAGTATCAAATGAAACAATGTTTTGCCAACATTCAAGTGCCACATAAATGCCAACTATGATCAGCCTAGTCATTATTATTAATTATTTAAGGCTATTGGAAATATTAAACGAGCATGTAATATGTTTTGTAAACCTTAAAGCACTGCATGAATGTCAGATTGTCTGATGGTGGACATCATTGAGGATCGTAAGTTTTTCATCTCAGACTCTTGGTGGAGCACTCAATACAAATGTGTAATTGATTGGACAGTTTAACTATTCTGTTGATTAGGGCTTATTATTCCTACTTTCATCAGCCCACTCCTGAGAAGTAGGTAGTAGCACTGTCTACAACTCCAGAATCCCAAATGTTACCAAAAAGCTGAATTCAGGTTAGTGTAGACAGGATGTAATTTTGCTTCTGAAAGCCCAGATGATAAGAGAAGTTTAGGGAAGCTTGCCAGTTTTTGCTCTTTATTTTCTATCCCTAAATGCTGGCCAAATACAATAGGACTATTTTAGGAGGCTGAGAGGTAGTTGTTCAAAAGGCCTCTAAGTCATTATCTCCATTAACAAAAACCTGAATGGAATGAGAAGAGCATCCCTAGTTCTTCTTTCCACTGAACTCTCCTTCCCACAAAAAGAAAAAAAACAAAAAACTTTTCCAATTCACTCTTTATTCAGCTGGGGCTGACATTAGTGGATTGTAGGCCCTCTTTATATCCTTCTTTGCTTGGGAGCATGTGGCATAAGTTATTTCTTTTATATTGCCTACATCATATATAGCTGTTTTCACCATGAATGAAAGAGTCCCTGTTCCTGAAGGACATTCCAATTACTGTTTGCTTTGGACATCTTTCTTTACATTGCTGTTAACAATTGCTTATGTCAGGTTCCTATGGTGTCATACTAGCTGTCAATCCATATCTGGAATAGATAGGCAGGCAACAACTATCATCTATTAACTATTTGCTACATATCACATACTGTGTATGTGTATCCCCACTGGGGATACAAATCAAGTAAGATGAAGAAAGCCCCTGTTCACAGGGAGTTTATATTCTAATGGAGAGAGACAACAAATTAAAGGAGTTTAAAAGGGGATGGGGAGGTAAGAAGTCACTGTGCCAGTGACAAGTTGTCAAGTTAGGACAGACAAAGGCATATGCAAGAAGAGAATGAAGCATGGCAAGTAGGAAAAATGGAGGACCCCAAAGGAACTCACCAAAGGGAGAAGGGGACCAGCATGATAGAGTAAGGCATAGTATCATTGAGTGAAGATTTTAAGGTACTAGTCTTGAATCCTTCAGAAACTTGCTGTGTGATTATAAGTAAGTGTAAAATAAGAGATTTGGCCTAGATTATAATGCTTTAGCATTCCAAAGCTCTTTGCTTCTGTTAATCCATTTGATCTTTGCAATAGTCCTGGACACAAAGCTCAAGTTCCAGCGTATCATACAAAACAATACCTAGAGTCCAGGTATGACCATGGACATCTATGGTTTTGTGATACGAGGACAAATATAGCTTTGATGGGATCATAAGATCATAGTGCCAGAGCTGGAAAGGCTCTTAGAGTCTATCAAATTCAACCTAATTAAGAAACTGAGACACAAAGAGTTTAAGTGATTTGACCAAGGTTATAGAATTACTAAGTATCTGAGGTGGGATTTGAGCTCAGGTCTTCTTGACTCCATCCAGCTCTCTGCTGGCTGCTCAACACCACGTCCACCCCTTCCCAGACCTAGAGCAAGGAAGGACTTCAGGGGCCATCTGGTCTGATCCCTTCATTTTACAGAATGGAAAACTGGGGCTCAGAGACTATAAATGATTTGCCCCCAAATATGCAAGTAATAAGTAATAGAACTGGAATCTGAACCCAGATCTCATTGACTCCAAATCTAACATACCATGATAACTTGAGCTTCCATTTGCCAAGTGAAGGCTGACCATAGGGTGATGAATCATTCTGATAATATCAACTTGTTAAACAAAATCAATAATGACAGCAATATTTTAAAATTGTTGATTTTCAAAGCACTTTACATGGATCATCTTACATGCTTTTCATACTAGCTGTCATCCATAAAATGAAGATGAAGATATTTGACCTTCTTCTCTTCATGGATTGTCTTGAGGAAACTGCTTCATAAACCTTGAAGTGCCAATTGACTTCTGTTGTGATCTTATGCAGAATATTCTTCTGTTTATTCTTTGTGTATATGTTTATCTTAGTCTGAATTCTCATCTGGAAAATTAGGGTCTTTGGTGATACAGTTTAATTAGGCATTCCTTTCTGATTCTACTCAGGTTTTGAGGAGATAATATGTTAAAATATAGTGGAAAAGAGTGACCATTAGACAAAGAGTCAGTGCCCTGGCATCTGGTCTCAGTTTCACTACTAACTACGCAGCCTTGTTCCTGCTTAGCCATCTTTGGCAATTTTTGTAATCTACAAACACCAAGTTACCTTCTAGCTTTTTTTTGGAAAGAGGTAGCATGGTAATTTGTTCATCTTGGCTGCAGACAGAACAATACATCTCAGAAAAGGAGTCCAACACAAGTTAAATGACTGGGTTGATGAGGTAGCTTTCTATTTCTTAGAGGACTACTTTGTCCAAAAAGACATCCCTTGAAGAGAGTTATCTACAGTGACATACAGCTCCAGAAGACCTTGGAATGGATCAAAAACACAATGCTGCCTCCAGGATTCAAGAAAGGAGTTGAAGAGGCTAGAAGACTGTAGTATAACCTGACCAGGATGGCTGTAGCAGGTAGGAATTAAGCACTTTCTTTCTCTGATCTTATAGGAGGATTTCCTTTCTAGGAGAATTCCTCTCAAAGTTGCTTTCTCCTCATAAGAAAGAGGAACAGCTCTCTCCTCTTGATGCTTCTCACTTCTTCATGTTAAACAAAGGAGTATTTCATTCTGATGGAGACTCTTTTGGGGTGTGTTAGGTGTTTTCATCATCTTCAGGAAGACTTGTGGGCCTTTTATCTTTTGGGTTACTGTTAAGAATTATATTATCAATTTATAGAACTCATTTTGAAGGATTATGTTTGTGTAGAGCCAAAAAAATTT
>JAQQSU010005839.1:0-13684 GCA_028627135.1 Pseudochirops cupreus | reverse complement strand
AAAAGACACATTTGTCTATGTAAAAACATACATCTACCTGTGTTTGTTGGCTTGTTTTTTGGGATCTTTATTCTCTTATTGATTAATTGATTTAGTCAGCCAATTGTTTTGTTATATATTTATTATATGGGGCAGCATTTGGTTCCCTGTGTACTTGAGTGATACCTAAACTGAGTAATTGTTCTATAGGAAACATTTACGTCAAGGTGATTCATACATCAAAATGGAAAACAAACAAAGTGTTGAGTCTTTTGAAAATCATTGCCAAAACTGAAGAGCAGTGTACCTGGATCTTCCCATGTCCACAGTGAAGTAGCCCTAATACCATTACTTTAGCGGCCATTGTAATTAAAGAAAGACAGTTCTTTGCAATGGAGGATGAGAGATAGTACCACAAGGGACTATTGGTTATTTTCCTTTTCTATAAGGGTAAAAGCATATATTATTTTCTTCCCCTCATGTAATGAAATCCTCATCACATTTGGCATCAGGTTCTAGTTTTTGGAAGCTACATGCAGGGTTTATGACTCAGTTTGTTGCATGAGTTAATTAAAAAAGCCTAGAGCAGAAATATAAGGCTTTCCATTAGAGTTTCTCTTTTATGTTGCCATAAATAGCCTTCTGTGCTTTAAAATGAGCTAGACATTTGAATATTGGCAATTAGCCCGCTTTCCTCCTCAGTGGGAAAACTAATCAATTGTTTTTTTAGTGAAGTACAGTAATGTTTAGAAAAAAAAAGACAAGGCAATTGCATAGACATATAATGAATACCAAAATGTAAAGCATCTCAATGCAAAAGTAGGAATGTGCTGTGAATGTAGTGTAAGAAGTGATTCATTAGTCTACGTATGTCAGACTTGTCTTTTATTTTATTTTTTAATAGCTTGAAGAATGGATATTTTACATTTCTGGAATAGGCCTCATTCCTCTACCCTTGGAACCAGTGACCATATATACATGTATTGGTCGACATTTGTCTGTAATTATATCTTTTAGGAACCCCACTACTGAACATGTTCTTGTCGATATCTCATTGAAAGGTGAGTTATTGGATTCCCTGCCCCTTTTTCTTATCATTAACAATGCTAATCAAATTAAATAAGTTCTTTTTTGTTGTTGTTGTTTAGTTAATTAGCTGTGTCTGACTCTTTGTGAACCCATTTGGGATTTTCTTGGCAAAGACATTCGAGTGGTTTGCCATTTCTTCTCTAGCTTACTTAACGGAGGAGGAAACTATACCAAATAGGTACTTGCCCAGGGTCACACAGCCAGAGTCTGAGGTCTGATTTGAACTCAGATCTTTCTAATTCCATGGCTAACACTTTATCCACTGTGCCACCTAGCTGCCCAGTTTATAAATGTCCAATTAGTTCCTAAAACCAATGTATTCTGGAGATAGAAAGATCTTAGAGATCATTTATCCCAAATGCCTGATTTTAGAGATGAGGAACTAAAGCTATGAAAGGTGAATTGAATTGTCTAAGGTAACACTGCTAGCTAATGTCAGAACAAGGATTAGAACTCAGATATACCTATTGCCTGTTTATTATTCTTTTTTGTGATTTTTGATAATATGGATCTCTGAATCTCTAATTTCAGAGATCTTTATATGCACTCTCAAATCAGTAATACAAGTCTCCAGGTCAGGAGCTGGGGCTCCAGACCAGGTATGAAGACAGGATTCTGCTTCTTCCCTTTGGGGATCCAAAACAGATCTAATTCTTTTTCCGTATGACAGATGTTCAAATGCTTTAACAAAACTATTGCTTCTCCCCTTACTCTTCTTTTCTCCAGCTTAAGCACTCTTAGATCCTTCAAACAACCCTCAGTTGGCATGGAGTCTAAGTTGCCTTCATCTAGACTCTGTCCATCTTGTTAATGACCTTTCTAAATTGTGAAACTTGTGATTGAACCCAGTACTGCAGATGAGGTCTGATGAGGACTATCACATTCTTGTCCCTTAAGTTATGCTTTTCCCAGTACAGCCCCATATCTCATAAGGTTTTTGGTTACCACATCACACTGTTAACCCATATTACAATTGTAGTTCAATCAAACCACAAAGTCTTCTCTGGGCATATTGCTGCCTCTCTCAACCTATGCTAATGAATTTGATTTATTTTCTGAGTATAAGAGTTTAAATTTGACTTTATTGAATTTAATCTCATTAGGTTTTAGCCTAATGCTCAAGCTTTAGAAATCTTTTGGGGTCCTGACCCTTCTAACCAGTGTGTTAGTTATCTGTTCTGGCTTTGTGTCATCTACAATATAATGAACACGTCATCTATTCCTTTAACCACATTAGTGATAAAACTATTGTAAAAAATCCCAGGGCCAAGTACAGATCCCTGGGGTACTCTGCTGGGTATCTCTAGCCTCATTAACAATGAACCATTAACAATTACAATTTGAGTATGTCTATCACACCAGTTCTGAGTCCAGCTAATTGTATTATTGTTTTCTTCCTACCTCTCCATATTATCTACAAAATAATCATTTGTCTAATGTTTTACTAAAATCTAGATAAACTATGTCTGTGACACTCAAAAAGGAAATAAGTGAGTCTGCCATGGTCTATTCTCAATGAAACCTTGCTAATTCTTTATAATTATAGTTTCTCTTTCTAGAGGTTCACCAGTTATTCCTTTAATGATACTGTTCTAAGCCAGACCGTACTAGGATCAGTGTAATGGTTCACATTTGGGGCTAGAATAAAATGAGACATTTGTTGACTATATAATATTTTACAAAATGAAATTTACTTAACAGCATGGAATGGTTGTTCATCAAAGATACAACATTTATACAGTTCAACATGCTTCACCTTATCACCATATTTGAAGTACTTTCCAGAAAAGTGGATTAATATTTACTGCATTAAGGAACTGATCAAGTCTCAGAACAACCTGCTACTTGTGTGCTGGGATTTTTTTTTTTTGCCTTAGAATGGTGTTCTTCATCTAACCTCAGAGAAAGATATAAAAAGTTTAAATGGAGACTGAAGCAAAACATGCTACCGTTCTTTTTCATGTTTGGTTTTGCTTTTATTTCCCAGTGATCACTCATTGTTTACAACCCTTTTATATAACCAAACTATTGTACAATGTGAAAGTATTTGCAGATCCTATACATGATTGCACGCCACCATGGGGGGGGAGGAGCGAGGGGAGAAAATCTGAAACTTAAGTGAATGTGGAACTGAATCTTGTAAACTAAAAATAAATAAGCAAGTCATTGAAAAAAAAAAGAATAGTGTTCTTCAAAGTGGAGACCACAAACTCTCTGGGTATTAGAGGAGAGGGCCTTGCGTTATCTAAAGGAGTTCCTAATCAATCTATTGAAGGATGGGAAGATAGGTTTCAGCTCATGCTCCCTGTTGTTCTTCTGTGGGCAGTTTGGTTCAGTGGTTTAGACATTGTATCAGCATGAAATGAAAATCATTAATCACCTATGATTTTACAAAAGGAAGTTCATATTGCCATCATATTGGAAGGCTGTTTGACAAAGATGCAATCCTGGTTCATCTGGGCATAACTCCCTTTAGCTCAGTACAGAGACACGTCTGGTCACATGACTGCAGGAATTCATCATTTGTGGAGAGAACTGACTACATGTATGTTGGCATTTTTATGCTTTAGCAACCAGGTAAGTACATCAATGGCTGTTGGTCCAATAAAATCTGAAGGGTTGTTTCATTGACTATTTTGGGGAAAAATAAAGCAAACCAATCAACAAACAAACAAAAATCTCCAGAAAATAAGCAAATAAAAAACCAAACAATCTGTCAGAGATTTTCCAGTCTTATCCTTTATGACATTTTTCCAGAAATCAAGATTCTTCTTCTTCTTCTTCTTCCCCTTTTCTTCTTCTTCTTCTTCTTCTTCTTCTTCTTCTTCTTCTTCTTCTTCTTCCTTCTTCCTTCTTCCTTCTTCCTCTTCTTCTTCTTCTCTTAACCTCTACCCCAGAAAATCAGAACTTTTACTTGTCTCTAATTTGTTAATGCTTCTCTCTTTCACTATCATTTGGATATTACTGACTGTGCTTCAACAATCTCTGCTGTGCCAGTTCTTTCAGTACACAAGGTCATAGGTGATCTGAGCTGGATGACCTGATTAATCAGAAGCAACTAGGTACACTCTGATTAGCTCATTAATTATTTTCATATGAATTCCCTGTTAGCTATTTTATTTTGGTATTTCCGATGCAAAAGTCATTCTCCTAGGCATATGAAATATAAAAAATAATAATTTAATATGTACTTCTGTTATCAATTATCTATAAAAAACATTCCATATGCCCCAAACAAATGTCCTCTTCGTTCTTTGATCTTTCTTTCTTTTCTAATAAAGCATATAAATAAGCTCCCCCAAAGCTTACTCTGATATCTCATCATGGTATTGAGGTAACTCTGGGTTCTCTATGTCTTTGTCAGCATTGTGTATGCCCTGTTATGTTTTACTATTCTGCAAAGACTTTCATTATGGTCCTGATGACAGATTAAGTCTGTTTTCTGAGGACTAGCCCAGCTCAATATGGAGAAACTCATCACTATTAGGCAGACCATTGGGAGGCAGCATTTCCCCCACCTCCATTGAAGTCTGCAATACATAGAAAATTACCAAAGGCTCTTCAATATCCTTTTATTTTCTCAGTGGCAATGGCAGAGAAGGTAAATTGATCTTAGGGTGATAATTATCATAAAGTTATTAGATCATGGAATAGGAAAATCTAAATAGACTGTGAAGGAAAATCTCAAATTAATGATATAGGAAGTACCCATAAGTATTTGAGAAGATAGCTTAAAAAATTTGTTTTCTTTACTTTTCCTAACTAATCTCAGTTCATTTTGAGATTTAGGTCACCTGATACTATTTTTAGGATCTTGCCATTCTCTTGTATTGTGTTACCTGACCTTGCTTCCACCTTCTGTATGTTTCTTTTAAAATCTAAGTTGATTGGGAAGTCCCCTGTGCATCCATATCAGCTTTTTTATTCCAATTACATTTTCCCCTCCTCATTATAATTGTTTCCCATAGACTCAGGTCACAATTTGAGTACTGTATTGCACTCTGGGCACCACAGTTTAGAAAAGAAATAGATAATTTAGAGAACATGACTAGGAGAGTAGCCAGGATTGTAGAAATACCTTAAAATCATGTATATTAGGAACCGAGGTTGTTTAGCCTTGAGAAGATAAGACTTATGGGGATGGGGTGTAATAGCAATTGTCTGATAGTTAGAGGGCAGTTTTATGGAAGATGAATTAATTAGTAGCAATTGATAAAAGTTACAGAAAAGCACCTTGAGCTTCAAGTTAAGAAAAAAAAATCCTAATAATTTTGGCTATTCCAAAGTGGATTGGGGAATCTGGAAGGAGTGTGATTCCTCCTCATTGAGTAATTAAAGATGCTTAAAGATAAAACATAGGCAGAATGACTTATTGGCAAGTATTTTGTACAGGAGATTTGATCCCTTTTGATTATGCCATTCTGCTATTCGATAATGAAGGAACATCGAAAATTATTTTTTACATGTTATCTCTCTCATCATTCCATGAGTTCCTTGAGAATATGGGGATTGTCTTTTGCCTTTTGTTGTATTCCCAGTGCTTGGCATAATGTCTTGCACTATTGTAATTAAAATATGTAATAAAGAGAAACTGAGGCACAAGGTTCTGGGCATGCTTAACCTATTAGAAAGGCTAGCAATTACCAATAAAAAATGATCAATGGCTCTTCAACAGCCAAAGATGCATCTGACAGAGTAGCTTTTTATGGGGTTGGTTATATGAGGTCAGTGATGCAAACTGATTGATTCTACAGAGGTAAAGAGTGGACTAACATTTTGCTAATTCATTCTGACTTCCAAGAAGGGTCTCCAGAATATATAACAATGAGGAAAACACAGAGTTGAAAAGTACCTTTTGGAAAGTTCTGTGCCTGATGCAACTTAACATTAGAAGGACCCAGTACCAGACAAAACTTCTCTATACCAAGGTGACTCATCTTCCTTATCTCCCTCATGACATGGGACCAGATTTTAGCCCTTAAAATTAGGAAACCTAAACTCTTACAAACTCTACTATATTCAATTAAATTCAGATTCAATTACATATAAATCCATAAGGGCTGATTCCAGTAATTAATTACAATGCTTAATCTTTAATTAGTCAATAATCAATAAATTTCACAGCACAAAATAACCATTAAGCAACTGTTTATTATCTGACTGGAAATATATAAAAAAGACAACAATGTAGCTTGTTTGTTGTCTTATCATCATACTTTTTACAGAAATGGATAGTATTATTGTTGTGTTAGTAGGTCATCTGAATAGAGAATATCAGAAGCCAGAAACTTATTAGGTACTCACTTTTGGAACTATTTTCAAAGTCATATCTTTTTTTTTTTTTTATCTTTAGGGCGCCTAACTTTGTGCCTGACACATAATAGGTTCTTTAGGCATCACAAAAATTTCCCTTCATTAGAGGTGCCTTCATTGGGATCATTTGAATCAGAATCAATGAGATAATGATGAATTTTCTCATCCTTATAACTATTCCAGCATTCTACTTCCAAAAGATAGTAAATTAATCCTCAATCTTTTGCAGGGGTAACACTCCTAGAAAATGAACCAAAAGTTAAAAATGTGAATGGTGATACATTGAACCTGTGGAAAATAGGTTAGGTTCCTTCAACCACCAAAAACTAATCTTTCACTAAATATTGCTGAAAATACACTTTTTGGCATAGAATTATTTTTTTAAAAGTAACAAAAAGAATTTATTATATACTTTAAAAAGTAAGTGATACTGCGGCGGCTCAGTGGCACAGAGATAGAGCACTGGCCCTGGAGTCAGGAGGCCCTGAGTTCAAATCTAGCCTCAGACGCTTAACACTTACTATTTGTGTGACCTTGGGCAGGTTGCCTAACCCCAATTTCCCTGCCTTCCCCTCTCCAAAAAAAAAGAAAAAGCAAATGATATGAAATGGAGATTTAGATTTCATTTTTTAAAAAAATATTGGAACTTAAATACAAAGAGAAAAAAGCATGTTGTATCCATAGCAGAACATGAAGATTCAAAATATGTAACAATAAATTGTCATTTCATGAAAGCCTGTATGATAAATAATATATGTTGTGTTGAGAATTGTCCTTATAAATTTTCTTTTGTTCTCTGTTGTGCACTTTTTTACTTTGTAGGCTACAATAACATTTAGATATGTTTCTCTATAGCTATATACATACATACATATACATACACACACACACACATATATACATACACTAATATAGGTAAATATATAGACATATACTTTCGCAAACCTATTCTATTCCTGGTCTTTATTTTTCCGTTTGTATATAGCTCATGTTTCCTATCCCTCCTGCCTTCTCTTCTTTATTTCTACCTAATACCTTGCCCTCCCATTACTTGCCTGTGCCCCCCCCCAAGAATCTCTCCCCTACCTTCCCATTCCCATAAATCTAAACACCCTTCTATACCCCCCTTTTGCCTATTCCCTCACTCTCCTCTCAAAAGGTCCCTCCCTTGTCCTCTCCCCCCTCCCTATGCTCCTACCATTTCATTTCTTCTGAATTTAGAAGACTTTTATAGTCTTCTAAATATATATATATATATATATATATATATATATATATATATATGTATAAAATAATTACTTTTTAGATGTTCCTAAGTGGTTCCACTTTTTAAAATTCATTACATTCTTAGGTTTACCCCAATCTTTCTTATGAGATACCCAAATATTAAAAAAGAATCTTGGACATACATTTTACATACATAAAAAGTAAACAGTCTGTCCTTATGAATCCCTTATAATCGGTCTTTGGTATGTATCTTATGTTTCTCTTGGTTCTTATATGTGGAATCTTCTATAAAGTTCAGGGTTTGTTTGTTTTTTTAACATTGCCATACAATTCTTTATAACAGAACATTAATTCTGGTAACATGCACTTTTCCTAACAGAATAACCATGAAGTAACCCATAAAATGTAGTAAACACAATAAAATTGATACCATACAAAACATTTTTCTCACTAGTAATTCTCTAGCATTAGATCTTTTGTGCTAGTATCCCAATTAAAAAAACAATTTAGACAATATTCACTTTTCAGAACATATGAAATCTACATTACTATAAATCATGTACAGTAAATGAAATTCTTAAAACTGAGACAATTTAAAACCTATTTTTCCAGTCTCTTAGATGGCAATGTGAGGCCATTTTACTATATATGCTATACTGATGTAAACTTTTCTACCTTGGCTGCCCTCTTGGAACCAAGGGAGATCTTGCTGGGTCTTTTTGGTGGCTACTGTTAGATGTTGCCAAGACTGGCTAGGTCTCAACATTCCTTCTAATATTATGTCCTTCATAACTGGTGAATGGTGTTGGAAATGGTGGAAGACAGGACAACTTGAAACAGTGCATCAGTGATATCTGCTTCTTCCACTGGTTGAAATCTGTAAGGATCTCAGAGTACTGGGGCATAGCAGAGGCAGGCTGACATTTAACCCTGAACCTTTGATCAGTGATGGTATTGGCAGCCTTGATGTCTCTAGCCAGCTGGTTGATTATGTCAAGTCACTCTTCAAGCTTGGAAACTGTGAGTGGCACAATCATGTTTTTTTCCTTTTCTGCACAAAGCCATGAGTGTGCATGGTTGCCAGCTCAAAAGTGAAAATGAGATTATCGATAAAATCACTCAGATTCTTGAAGCCCTGTAAGTTCATTGTGGAATTATATAAACAGAGGCTTCTGACATCTGAGATATAAGACAATGTTTGAAAATAAAGATCTCAAAGCTTTGTTACAAAAGGGTTTTCGGTGAATTCTAAGGTCTTTTTCAGGTTTAAATTCACTGAGTCTCTGACTCTTAAGCAATTCCTTGGGCCATTGGGGAGCTGAGGCTTTGCTAGTGATAAGAGGCAGTGACTACTTGCAAATCCAGGGATACCTTGATATAATGAAACTAATTCTGGCTGTTGAAGAGTAATGGAGAGGATGTGAAATTTATGCCACTTCTCTCCTTCTTCTTGTCATCTGGTTCTTCTTGATTGTGGTTCAGAAATAGATCCTTTGGAAACATCTTTTTTTTGATTAATGGAGAGGCAGAGAAAGTAGTGTAGAGGATGAAGAGGAAGGAATTGGTGGGACTGACAGGAAAGAGGGAACTCATCACTCTTGTTACATTCTTTGCCTTCCTTGGTAGACCTTGGTTTCCATTCTACTTCAGTCCATTTTAAGTGCTTGTTAACTGAAAGCTCCAAAGTACTGCTTTGACCCCACCCATAATAAAGCTCAAGAAAGGAGGAACATTTTAGGCTTATACTTTTTATATCCTTTCATCAGTGGTCATTTATTTATGAAAGTCTAGTTTTTATATCTTTGAATATCATTTTGTTTTTGTCATTTGTGAGGCTCCATCTGGACCCTGGAGGCCTCATAAAATCAAACTCAGTAAATAACATTATTTTATTAGATAATAACAAAGCCTTAATCCCCAGGGGGGAAAAATGAGTTGCTGCTCTCTGAAAATTGCCTTATATCACAAATCACTTTATTACCTTTAGCATAGCTGCTAATATTTTTATTATGACATCATTTAAGGAGAAACAAAATATGGTAATACAGATTACCTTTGGAAGAGTTAGATGGAATTTACTTGGCTATTATGGCTTATGCAGAATTTGTCCTAACTGTTCTGAAGATTTATTGAGATTAGCTATTAATGGAGTCACTCAGAAATTTAGTGTTCTTATACATGACATTTTAACATGTTTAGTGGCTCAAGTCATTTAACAAATGGCTCTCTTAATGACAGGTTTTTGCTGACTCAATAAATAAAGGCATAAACTATGCTAAATTGTGGCAGTGCCTGGTTTTTTGCATTAATGGTGGCAGGCATTTAATGTATAGGCTTTGAGCTATGAAGTTTTGTTTCACCATCTTAACATATAAATAATTTGGGACGGGAAGAGGGGACAAAAACAAAACCAAAGCCCAGGGTGATTTATTGTGCTAAAAATGTTCAGATTAACTCATTGCTATGCTTTTTAATGAAGAAAGGAGAAAATCGAGATGAAATAAATATAGATGTGGATATATTCTGCAAAGCAGAGAACTCCTACTACTAACATCGGTTAGCATATTCTTTTTACCTTAATGTCTAAGAAAGTTGCCTAGTGTAAGAAGAAGTTAAAAGATTTACCCAGAGTCACATGTCAGAGGTAGGACTTGAATTCATGTCTTTCAGGTATCTAGCTATTGTCATGGCTTGAACTCATCCTATGAAATACTAAGTCATGATCATTCTTAATTAAATCTCTGTCATATCTTTTCTCTAATTTGTCATGATAGGATATTTTGCATGACTGACTTAGATCCCAGTCATTTTAAGATGTCATTCGTAATTGCTACATTTGCTACCCAACAACTAAGTAGACAATAGGAGTTGAACCCTACATATCTTTATCCAAACAAGTAAGACATAAGAGCCCAAAGGCCTCAAAAGTAGACCACGGCTTTTCCACTATTTTGTGTAGTCATTTCTAGCTCGCCATCATGCCCTAGCAGCCCCTTACTTTGTACTCTCTGTATTTAAGAAGTCAAAGGGAAGTTTCATGGACTTCTGATAGGTCCTATGCTTCTTTTATGTCTCCTCCCAAGGGTTTCATGAGCTTTAACACTGGCTCTGGGCACAAGGCCCTCTCTCCTGTACTTCTAGCCATAGAGCAGAGGGAGCTGTCATTAAGCATAAAACCAGGTCTGAGGCTGTTGAAGAAATTCATCTACTTCTCTAAGAATGAGGACAGCATTCAATGAATCTATGAGGACAGCAGGGATAGGAAGTACAGGGTCATAAAACCTCAGTAAGTTTACTGTTTTTTCTGGGGAAAACAGCAATATGAGACAAATATAGGATCCTTGGAAAGATCCTAGGCCAAAAATCTAATTTAAGGAGTTTCTTAAACTATCTAGATTTCCTTGGAGTAAAACTCTAGATTGGTGGCATCAATCATGAGACCTTTGGTATCATCCCTGAGGATTAATCTTGGTCTTTCTGATCACAAAGTGTTGAGGACCAGCTAAGGAGAGAGGAGTGTGTGGACCATGAGTAATATCTATAATTTACATAACTTTCTGAAAAGACTTTAATCCTAATGTTACACTTCTATGGTGTCTTTCACCTGCAGGTTGAAATGCTTCTTGAATGTGTTTCCTAATTATCTCTCCGACCTTGAGAAGCAGCTAGATAGAATGAACAACATGACTATTGCTTTCTCTCTTTTTGACCTAAATGTGATTTAGGAGGAATTACACCAGATTTCAGATAAATCCAATTAAATAAGCACTTATTAAGTGGTTATTTTCTCCAAGCTACTCTGCTATATTCAGAGGAAGATAGAAAGAAGCTGTAAGACCAGACTTAGCCTGGGGGGAGCATAGAATCTAATGGAGGGATAAGACACATACACAAATAACTAGGACAGAATGTGGTAAGTGTCTTCGGCTCCACTATTCCTCCTATTTCCCTTGATCATAGTCATGGCATTATTTTTTATTCTTTTCTCTCCTTTACATCTTTCATTTAGGAATCAGGTTATATCAGTTCCATACCCACAACATCTGTAGCATTATGCCTCCTTTTTTATTCCTCTTGCCACTATCCAGGCTCACACCTTCTTTATTTCATTTTCCTAGATCATTGTAGTTGCCTCATTTCAGTATTCCTGCTCCCATTCTCTGTCCCTTCCCAACCCATCATTCATTTTACTGCCAGTTGCACTTTTGTCTTTGTATCTCTGGCACACAGAAGAGTGCCTTGAACAAAGTAAATGCTTAGTAAATGTTTTTTTAGTGGATTTGAATTGTCACCCTTCGTGAACAATACTACCCCTATTTGCTAATGCTTTCTGTATCTCAAATGTCCTTGTATTTAACTTATCTGTTTACATGTTGTAACCACCCAAATAAAGTAAATTCTTTATGGGAAGGGACCATTTACTTTTTGTCTTCAGTAGTCCTACTCCACAGCATAGTATATCTTACATACTAGGTTTTTAATGAATGCTTGTGGAATTATATCCAAAGAATAACTAGAAAAGGGTGTAAGGAGGGGATAATTATGGATCAAAAATAAGAGATCACAGATGGACAACCCAAGTGCTAAACTGGGTGTATGCAATATTAAATCATGAATGGCTAAGAGTATGTTTAGTGAGTCTTCTCTGGAGGATTTATAAACAACAAAAACAACAAAAAAGGAAGATAAGTAGAATAGGAAAGCATTGAGAGCTCAAAATCTGTATCAGTCAGAGGAAGGTACTCATGACAATGAAATCAGAGTTCCATTTGAGTAACTCTAATACAAGGGAAAATACAAAAAAACAATGAATAAAGTGAAAATTTTAAAATTCTCTGTAGATATCCCATAATTCACTCTGCCTATCATCTCCATTAGGCCAGAAAAGATTTGGATATAATGAGTAGAAAATCTAAAAGGTAGAAAATATACTCAATTTGATCTTCCAATGCACACTTAATTCCGTTTTGGCCACTGTATTTTCTCTTTTAGGTCAATAGGCTATAATTATTTATGCTATCCCAGTAGCAGAGCCTAACCTTTGATAGGTGGACATGATTCCTACCATGAAGTTGCTTAATAATAATTTCTGTGGGTCATTTCCCTCTCACTCCCAACATTCAGATTGGAAAGCTATGGGTAACTCTTCCAGGTATCTTGCTTCCAATATATTCGTTTGACTTATTTGTTAGCAAACCAAGCATCTTATGGCTTTAGAACATAAAAAAAATTCATGAAATAAAGCAAAAGGAAAACAATATAAGGAAATCACAACCAGCATTCGTAGTGAGCACAGTCACATTTCCTTTTCGCCATTTTAATTTTTTGTCTCAATTTCCTCCAAACATTCATCAAAGGAATAGGAAAAATTCTTGAAAAATTCTCATTGAAGAAGGAAAAGTGAGTTGGAAAAATTAGTGAAGTTAATCATCAGCATTTTTGCTTGATTTCTCATTTGGCAGTTGTTCTCAGTCTCTTGCCAATAGAGGAGCTTCATTATCTTCCTGATTACCTCCACAGCCACAAGCCAACTCTCTGATAATCCAGAGATTCCAGTCTTCACTTCTTTCTTCCTTTCTCTTTATATTCAAATATTCTTTCTTAGTGCCTATCTGCCTTTAGCCTTCAGTCAGTGGTTTCTGTGAAATGTAATCTCCTGCTACTTCTTTGTTCTGTAGCCACTTCACAAGCCTTCCCTAATTCCCATCCCCTCATAAAGGAAATGGATGAGGGGGAAAAAAGATAAAACTTTCTAAGATTTTTACATTGTGAATGAAGCAAAACTTTTTTTGGTTTTGTATCTCAAGTCCTTAGCACAGTGCTTTGCATATATAGTACTCCAATACATCTTTGAGTTCATTGATATTCTTCCAGTGATGCAGATCTCGCATCCTACATGCATGGGGTTTACTTATGGCATAGTCGGTAGGATTACAAAGCATAGTGCCTCTATTTGTTCCAGGATCCATGGCCATTTAGATTGAGATTGTAAGGCCAAGGATCCTGGAGGGGTGGAATATATTGGTAATGGAATTTGGAGATGCCCCTGTATTGGCTTGATTTTTGGGTTGAGTGT
>JAQQSU010005838.1:0-13684 GCA_028627135.1 Pseudochirops cupreus | reverse complement strand
CTCTCTCTCTCTCTTTCTCTCTCTCTCCTGCAAAGGAAAAAGACATACATCAATAAAAGACATTTTGTAAAAAACTTCTTTAAGGACATATATGACCTGGTAAATACCTACAACAGGGGGCAACATACAGACAGACTAGAGGTAACATTAGTGTCTGAGAAATATTTAATGGTTTGGAGAAACATCTTCTACCAATCAGATATACATTCTATAGAGGATTTGTGCAAGGAAATACACAAAAATGACATAGGAATAGAAGACATGAAAAGCATCTGATTTGAATTGGTAAGGGGTATACCCACAATGACGAATTATGGAACCATTGAAGTATTTATGATGGCAATTGCATAATTATAGTGTGTAAAAATTGTTATTTATTAGCTTGAAGTCTGCAAGTTTGCAGATTGTTATTTTGAGTGTGGGTTTTTTGTTGTTTCACTTTTTAGAATAGCTAAAACAGGAGTTATTTCACAAAGGCTGATAAATACAATGGTTGCTTATGACTTCAAGATACTTTTTTGCTTCTGAGTAGCGCACAAAAATGTATGGAAGTAAAATGTAGATTCTATTCTATTGTTCCACTGTAGAAGTATTAAAAATATTATTTGAACTTCTCTATGACTTAGTTTTCTCCCAGTAATAAATGAATGTATATCATGACAACTAGGGGGCCTCAAGGATAGTGTGTTGGATTTGGCATCAGAAAGACCTGAATTAAAATCTTGCCTTATAAACTTACTAGCTGTATGGCCCTGGGTAAGTCACTTAACCTCTCTCTGCCTCAGTTTCCTCATTTGTAAAATGTACTTAATAATGGCCTACTTTATAGGTTTCTTGTGAAAATGAAATGAAAAATGTGTCAAAAGATTTATGAACCTGAAGGTGCTATATGAACATTAGGAATTACTGTAGTAACTATTAGAAGAACTTTGCCATAAAGTTATTGACAGGCCTCTTATAATGCTTAATAGCAGAGAAAGCACATAACTCAACCTCCAAGGCTGGATTTGTAAACACAATTGTAAAAGCTGCCAGCATTTACAATAAAACAGACTATAAACATTCTTATATTTTGTAGTATAGAAGCAACACTCCATAATAGGTAGAGAGCCAGTCTTATAGACAGGAAGAATTGAGTTTTAAGTACTGACTCTATGACCAAGGGCCAATCACTTAACTTCTCAGTACACCCCCCAGCAACTCTTACAGGGGTGGGGAACTGGCTGCCTCATGACCACATATGCCCCTGTAGGTCCTCAAGGGTAGTTCTTTGACTGAATCCAAACTTCACAGAACACATCCCCACCCCTACATTGAAGACAATAAATCACATAGCAGCTCCTGATCTGTGTTGACAGAGGGAGTTTCCTCACTAGAAGTTCCCTATTGAAATAGAGAAAAAAATTTATATCAGGGGCAGGAGGGAGGAAGAGGGACAGAGAGAGAGAAAGAGAGAGAGACAGAGACAGAGAGATGGAGAGGGTATAAAGCCAATCACAAGTGGCTCTCCTGAGGATTGCCACTGTGAATAATATTAAGGATCTAATCACATAGTATAGTGAACTCTCTATTTATTCAGTAATGAATTAAAGTAAAACATTAAAAGAACTAAAGCACAATATTCACAACAATATAACATAACAATTTATTACTAAGGCGGCCACATAGTCTTAAACAAAACATCATTCAGTAAGTCACAATCTCCTCAATCAATACAAAGTACCCATCTAAAGTCTTCTTTCATCTTGACTTGAAGCTGACTTCCAATCATCCTTAAGAGGTAATCAGAAAGTGTAAACACACCATCCGCCCCTATGTCACAGTAAGTTACAACATCATCAGTCACTACTGAGTACTCAAGTAAAATTCTCTTTAATCTTGACTCAAGGTTGGCCTCTAAACCCCATGGCTCCTCTTCCACACTCCTAGCTCTTGCCTGGATTCACCCAACTGTTGCCTGGATTCACAGATAGGCATTTCTCTACTCATACTGTTCCATATCACACCTCAAAGGGACTGACCTGCCCCAAGCTCTTCACAGTTTCTGTTTCTAGGAAAACAAAACTCAATAGGGCTACAACAATATTTATACACATTGGTGACACTATCATCCCAATTCACTTTCTGTCTGAGAAATCAACACAAATTAAGAGACAGAATGCTTCTGTCTGACAAAGTAGCACCAACACAGAACAACAGACAGAACAATAGACATAGTGCTAACATCACATTCTCTTTTAGCTCTGCTTGGTCCCAGCTCATGCTTGAGTTTTTATCTGCTCTGCTCCTTCCTATTCCACTTTTCCTGTTCTGCCCTTCCTGTTCCATTCTTCAGGCAAGGTCCTCCCACCATGGGCTCCATGTTATGACATTAGGCCTATTAAGAGAAGGTAAGGTCTCCAAACTCCCTTAGGCCTATTAAGGGAAACACAATATATACTGTTTCCAACAAAGACTTGACAAAATAAAAGTTGAGGCCCAAAGATACTTCATTAGTTGAAACAAGGAGCAAAGTATTACTTTGCTTGCCGTTACAGAGGGAGAGAAGTCAGTCTAGGAGAGGGAAAACCAAGCTTATTATTTTGTGCCTCATAGACCCACCCCACCTGCAAATGAAAATATTTTGTGGAGTTCGAATTTTTAGTTGGGGGGAGGGGATATGGGTGTGTGGGGAAGATGTGATATACTAACTTGCACAAAAGAGAGTAGTAACACATAAAATGTGAAAGGAGCAAAGTAGTCATTCAAGCAAAAAAGGTCTATTAAAACCTAAAGGAGAACACTCTTTTTGCTTGTGATTGCATAGAAGTGAGGGGACAGATGAGGGAAGGTTCCATTGAGACATGACACCTGAGCTGAGCTCTGAAGCAAGGAAAAATGTCCACAGATGAAGATGAGAAAGAAGTACCATCCAGGCTGGTAAGAAAGTACACAATGACATAAGAAATCGTTCACATTTCTGTTTGGAGTGAACAGAAAGTCCAAGAAGGGGGATAATGAGAATCAGTGCTTTTGTATGGTCCTGGAATTTCACCAGTACCAAGGATCAGGTCAGGAAATACCCATTTTGCAAGTTGTAGTCTTAGAAAGCTGCCTGTGGCACTGAGACAATAAGTGACTTGCCCAGTGTCACATAAACAGTATGTATGAGATCTAATTTTGAACGCACGTTTTTCTGATTCTGAAGCTAGCTCTCTATCCATTAATTGGCACTGTCTCTCAATGTGCAATAAAAATATACAATTAGATTTGAATCCAGATTATAAAATGAACTTGAGAAAGTTTATAATTCACAAAGTGAGTAATTTATATTTTACCTTAGAGGAAATAATAAGGAGCTGCTGAATTCTTTCTAAATAGGTGATTGACTTAGATTGAGTTTATGCTTAAGAAGACTATTTTGGCAACTGTGCTAAGAAAGGGTTGAAGAAAAGAGAAACTAAGGGCAGTTAGAAGGCTATTAAAATTGTCTGGGTATAAAGCCAATCAGGAGAAGCTCTCCTAAGGACTGCTGCTGGGAATAACTTTAAGGTTCTGATTGCATAGTATACTGAACTCTCTATTTATTCAGCAATAAACTAAAGTAAAACATTCACAATATAACAAAATAACTTATTACTAAGGTGGCCACATGGTCTTAAAACATATCATTCAGTAAGTCACGATCTCATCAATACGTATTGAGTACTCAAGTGAAGCCTCCTTTCATCCTTAAGTAGAAACTGGCTTCCAGTCATTCTTAAGTTTATCAACCATAAGGAGTAATCATCCTTAAGGGGCAGTGGAAAGTACAAAGGCCATCCTCCCCTAGGTCACAATAAGTTACAATATTGTCAGTCACTACTAAGTATCCTCTTAAGAGGTCTTGGAAAGTAGGGAGGCCATTCATAAAGTATAAAGTCTTCTTTAAAAACTTCTGTAAATAGCAGTAACATCCTCTTCCAGGGTTTCTGGATGACAGGAAAGTCCTTTTTTGGAACTTTTGACTAAAAACAACGGACAAGGCTTTTGTCTGACAGAACAATAGACAGATTACTACAGAGTGCCAAAATCACAAGCATTCTCAATCTTGGTTCTGCTTGGTCCCAGCTTGTGTGTGAGCTTTTATCTGCTCTGCCCCTTCCTGTTCCAACTTTCCTGTTGCATCCTTCCTGTTCTACTCTTTCAGCAAGTTCCTCCCACCTAGGGCTCCATGTGATGATGTTAGGACTATTAAAGGTGGGGAAGATCTCCAAACTCTCTTAGGCCTATTAAGAGCAACACAATGTATACTGTTTCCGACAATGACTTGATATAATCACAGGTAGGGCTCAAAGGCACTTGAATAGCTGAAACAGGGGGCTTAAGTACTACTTTGCCTGCTATTACAATAACTGAAACAAGTAGCAAAGTACCACTTTGCTTGCCATTACACAGGCTACAAGGGATGAAGACCTTATATATAAAGGTGGTTGTCATTTTAATGAAATCATCTTGTATTTATAAAATTGAATCTATTTTCAAAGAGTATAAGGACCTATTTGCCATTTCCCAAATATGAAGTGTTCATTAGTCCCAGACCAGACTAGGCAAAAAGGGAGTTATGTTTAGAAAAATGTCTCCTAGCATACTAATTCCTACATTGTGAGACCATGTGTTTATGTTATTGTGCAAGAGATTGAAATGACTGGTTAAAGGACTGTGAGGAACAAGAGAGTCAAAGAATGATTTGAAATCTACTTTCAAAATATAGTATTATAAGTTGCCTTGAATAGATATATCATTGTTTTTTGCAAAACATATTTCCGCATTAGCTATAATTCCCCCCAAAAGCGAGAAAAATTGAGAAATTACACTTCAATTTGCACTCAGTTTATCAGCTCACTCTTTGGAGGTTGATAGCATTTTTTCATCACAAGTACTTTGGAATTGTCTTGGATCATCTTACTGATCAGAGCAGTCTACCCCCTCATAGCTTATCCTCATTAAAACATTGCAGTTATTAATGGTTCATGATTTACTAATAACCATATATCATGGTCCACTTATTTACCACTTCAGTAGAAACATATTGTGATATCAAAGAAAAGACCACAGACTTCAATTTATAAGAAAGGTAAGAGTTGGAAAGAAATGAACAGAAGAAAACTAATCATAAAGGAGAAAAGCTTCAGTTTGCCCACACGTGTCTGTAATCAGCTGTGCTTTATATTTAAAAAAGAAATTGTCTTAGAAATATAATCAAGAGTATAAGAAATACAGAAATGTAATCACTGGTGACAGAAATATGAAAACATTACCACCACCAAAAAAATGCAAAAAGATCATGTAAAGGTTTAATGGATTGTTGGTACAGTTTTATGCTTTTTAAAGTTCATAAAGAGATCAGGATGGCTAGTCACAGAGAACTATAAAAACCCATCACAAATGAAAATGTGTGATTATCATCCAAATCTCATGCAGGATTCCACATTGGAATTTTGCATTCTATTGGAATGGGGTAGGGGTGGGGCATGCAGGTAGACCAAAAAAAGAAAAATTGTTCTCTATAATACTAAAAGGCTTTCCTAACCACAAGATTCCTTCATCTGATGAGCCTTTATGCACCTTAATAAGAAAGAGGATGGCGCAACTGAGACAATATTCGTGAAACACCTGGGTATCTGATATAGCCATACAATTCTCTTAGTCTCTTACCAGTGGTGCTTTTCTGAGTTTTTAGTAGTTAGTAACAGCTGGCAATTATCTAATTTAACCCATTCAACTTCTCTCAACTTATAAAACAAACATTGTCAGTTCTTCATTTCTTCCTGGTATAGTACTGTTGGAACACAAGAAGGTTATTTTAATCCTTGTCCCTGAAAAGTATTGGTTTGCCTATTTCTAAAAATCTACTCATTTTATTTTTTTAATCTAAAGTGATCATAAGGGTAGTCTCTAACGAACATGTCAGGGAATAGGTGAGAGGGAGAAAAATGGAAAAAAACACATATAATAGAAGAAAATAACAGAATTTTTGATTTGGATGAATAAAACTATTCAAAACAGAATTTTTAAATGAAGTAAATGTCATTGAAAATTGTCATTTTCTGCATCTCATACGCTAATACATATGGATTCAGAATTTTATTTGTCTTTATTTCTGCACATATACAAAATGTAAATTAAAAATACGTGTGTATATATGTGTATTTTAATAATTAAATTCACATTTGGGCTAAGACTTATGGATTGGACACACTTGTCTCTTTTTTATGCTCAGTATGAATAAAACTTAGTTCTCCTAGGTACTGGGAGGGTCCTGGAAATACTATTTCCCTAACTCATATTAAAGGAAGGAGTTTAAGTGAAACAATGAATAGACAGCTGGGATTAGGGTCAAGAAGAACTCATTAAAATCCTTCTTCAGACATATTTTCCTCATTTATAAAATGAGAAAAATAATAATTATAATAATAAACTCATAAAGAGATGTGAGGATCAGATAAAATAATGGGCTTAAGCTTTTTTTTTTTGCAGAACCTTACACTTCTATATCAATGCCAGTTACTATTATGATTTAACATGAGTCTTTTCTATCATATCTCCATTAATTATGGGGACTCTCAAAGTTGACACCAGAATGCTTCATACTTTCAGAAGCCCATCATACCAGAATTGAGGTTTCTCTGACCAGTTGTCTAGACCAAGGACTTCATTGCCCTCCTATAGCTCTGGACAAATTGTGACTAAGAATAAAAGTTCTCTCAGTGAATACCTCTCTCTGTAGCTTCCTCAAGAAGTATATGATCAGTGACATCCCTCATCACATACACTAAGGACCAGTAGGTAGTGTTTCTATGTCCTCAATACACTAATTCTTCCTAGCAGAGACAAGGTGACAGACATATTCCCAGTTTCCTGTCTTTCTGAGGCTCAGAATTTCATCCAGTTATTTAAAATCTACAGACCACCCACTGGGTGCCAAGCATGCTGTAGTTGCTATGGTGAGTTACAAAGGAATCATCAGGCACACTATTTATCTCCATTTAATGGGAGAGACCACACCAGAAACATATGTGGAAGCATAAAAGTCATCATAAGTGCATGAATCTAGGCATATCTGGGATGAGAAGATCGATTTCAGAGTGAGTTAGGTTATAGCAGTCTGGTGGCTTGAATGATACTATATGTGCATCTCATAGAAGGGATTCCTAGGAATTGGATAAAAAGAAACATATGGCTCTGTTCCATACACTCCAAACTCCTGGGCCAGAACTTCACCTGGATAGCCAGGAAACCCTGGTTAATAGATGGTTAGCTGCCAGGAGCATCTAGGTGGCACAGTGGATAGAGTGCCTGGGTTCGAAACTGGCATCAGACACTTATTATAGCTGCGCAACCCTGGGAAAGTTACTTAAGTCTGTTTGCCTCAGTTTCTTCACTTATAAAATGAACTGTAGAAGGAAATGGCAAACCAATCTAGGATCTTTGCCAAGAAAACCCCATATTGAGTCACAAATAGTCAAACAAGACTGAAACAACTCAACAACAAATCATTCATTTGGATGTAGAGTTTATTTAACCTTTCTTGGCATTTAGTCCCTTTTAGGAGCAGACAGAAAGCTTAGTATGACTCAGTCTCTCCTCTCTCTGTCTCTCTCTATAACTCTATTTACCTGTCTTCTCTTTCTCTTATTCTCTCTATCTGTGTCTCTGTCTATCTTCTCTGTTATTCTCTGTCTCTGTCTGTCTCTGTCTTTGTCTGTGTCTCTCTGTCTCTGTCTCTCTTTCTCTGTCTCTATAATTAACCCTTGTAACATCAGTTATGGTTTCAGAACAAAAGAGGGAAATTATTCTCACTTTACCACCTACATATCAAAGGTATGCTATGGCCTGTTATGCTGAGACTCACTCTCAACAACAATATCAAGAAAGAGATGCAGTGATGAAAGAGTTTGCTTATTGTTATTTTTTAGCATCTTCCAGTAGTTTTACTAGGAAGCTAGGTGGCACAGTGGATAAAGTACTGGAGTTCAAACCTGGCCTCAGACTAGCTAGGTGACCCTGGGCAAGTCACTTAACCCTCTTTGCCTCAATTTCTTCACCTGTAAAATCAGCTGGAAAAGGAACTGGTAAACCATTCCAGTATCTTTGCCATGAAAACCCCAAAAGGAGTCATGAGGAATCAGACGTGACTAAAAAACAAATGAACAATAGTGGATTTACTAGTTTCAGCATCTCCCTAATGTTTGCATATTTTTCATAAAATGAATTTTATAGTGCTTTATAAATATAATGCTTTATATAGTGCTATATAGAAACAGAATTTATACCCTGTTTTAAAATTTCCAAAGTACTATACACAAATTTCCTTTTAACCTCATAACAACCTTGAAAGGTAAGTGTTATTATTTTATTCACTGTACTGGAAACTGAGGCAAATAGAGGTTAATTGAGTGACCTAAGGTGACAGCTAATACTTTTCAGAGGCAAGGCTGTGCTGATCAATGAAAAAAGAAAAAAAATATACAAATCACTTTTTGGCTAAATCTGCCTTATTAATATTTATTCAATCACTTTCTTAAATCTAGATAATCAACAAAATAAAAAAAAACTAGCTCAGATTTGTAGTGTTTACTGATTTCTGAGGTGAAAATTTAACAACTGGGTTGGTCTTCTGAGCCAGTTTTAGCACCCTACTTGTCAGAGGCCACATTTAAATCAAGATCTGCCTTGCTCACATCTATGCTCTAAGGACTGAGACACCTAGTTGACTCAAATACACACTGTATTAAATAACTTTGTGTGTAAGGGACATTGGAGGGTAGGAGTGGAAAGAGGGAAAATTCAACTATTTGAAAGCCTTTTTCCAGAGAAGCCAACAATGTTATCTCGTGTTTCATTAAGTAGAAAAAGAAAGGATTATCTAATTCTGTCACATCATTAAATGATGTCAAACAATCTAACTGTCTCTTCCCTATTATCTATCTCTTGATCAGTATCCATCCCTGCTACAAATTTAGTGAGGTGGCAGTAATAAAACTGAAATATTTTATAACACCAAAATGAGCATAAAATGATGACGTCTTTTGATACTGATAATAAAACTAAGGATGTTATAAAACCTGACAAAAGAACAGAAACTATAACAACTGACTGGCACAGAGCTGCAACTTTGCCTTGAAAAACAGATGGTCCTCATTAACCCTTGTCTATAAAGGAAATAGGCTGGGGAATGGTAAAACTTTGTCATTTGACTTATTTTGTTTTAAGTAAGACCTGTGGAAAATCTTTCTCATGTAATAAGTCTAGAGTTGGCCTGTGATTCTCAATATCAGATCTAGGATATACACAATTGTTAATAAAATTTATGAGCTTAATACTGGACATACAGTACCCACTGAAGAAATCTTTATTTTCCAAATTAGGTAGGTAGCTTTGTGCATATGCAGAAAGTTCAATTCTTAATTTCAGCATGAGTCAACAATTTACTAAAAATAATAGAGCTTCACATTTAAGAAACTTATAATGTCTAATTCAGTTAGTGAAATTCTTGGGCAGCTAAGTAGCATAGTGAATGGATTTCTGCACCAAGAAGCAAGAAAACCTGGGTTCAAATCTAACCTTAATCACTTACTATCTGTGTGACCTTAGATAAGTCACTTAACTTCTCCCATAGTTCCTAATCTGAAAAATGGGGAAAATCATAGTATCTACTGCACATCATTGTTATGAGGATCAAATAAGACAGTACTTTTCAAGCACTTTATAAATGCTCATAATTATTAAGTGGCATAGTAGACAGAGCATTGGGGGCTATAGTCGGATCCAGCCTCAGACACTTACTAGCTGCGTAATTCTGGGCAAGTAACCTAGTCTTTGTTTGCCTCAGTTTCCTCATCTGTAAAATGGTGGTAATAATACCACTCTATCTCACAGGATAATTGTAAGGATCAAATGAAGTGATCATTTTAAAGCTCTTAGCACAATGTCTGCAAATAATAAACACATATAAAAGTTGGCTATTGATACTAACTATTATATTCTGGGTGTCAAAGATAGTAAATAGGAAATATGGCATTTTTCCCACTAAGAACAGTAAGTGTTTTGAAGATATAGCTATACCAGCATTGGTGCTAAGTCAGTGTGTGTGGTGAGAGATGAGTAAAATACGTCCCCCTCATGAACCGTTCTTTTATTGTTGAGGGCACGACCAGAGTAATCCAGGATCATTTCAGTGCTATCCTCAAGCCCTTGCTATCATTTAGTCAATGTGTTCAGAGACATATAGACAACTCTTATCTCTACCAGAGTTACAATGAGGGAGATAGCTAGCTAACACAGTAGATGGAGTTTTGAACCTACTCAAGAAGACATGAATTAAAATCTAGCCTCTGATAATAGCTATGAGACACTTGGTAACTTATCCTCTCTGCCTCGGTTTCCCCATAGGTACGATGGGAGTAAGAATGGTACCTACTTTACAAGGTTGTTGTAAGAATTAAATGAGATAATATTTGTAAAATATCTTGTAAACTTTAAAGAAAGATAATAGTTGCTAGTATTATTATTATCATTGTCTCAAGAACATATTCTTGGTTCTCTAGGCATCCAAGAGCCAAACGTCATTTCTGACTACAGCTGTTCACCTTTTTCCCCAGTGATGATTTTTATAGGAGTTATAGCTGTCTCAGCCTTGATATAATTATCACCTCCCACCAGTGGGTCCCAAACCAATCTGCTTGTACATGAACTTGTGCATATATGTGTTTATATACTGTTATATGTGCTTGTTTTCAAGATGTAGCTATTTTGGACTCTGGCATTGCCAATTTTAGTTTTGCTTGTTGTTGGCTTGTTATTGTTGTTTTATTGAACTTAAATTTTCCTTTTTGCAACATCCACTAATTAATCCTCTGGGGCCAGTCATTCAAATTGTTCATGACACCTATCTTGCACCTGAACTGTTCTCTCCTCTTAGGAATGAATTCTCAGTTCAAAAGCATTCTAATTCACTCAACTAATCCAAACCTGACAGGCTTTTCAGGATTTTCTTGACCTCCTTAGGACACTGCACAATTTATAAATGCAGCTTCATTGGCTAAGGCATTGACATCATATTAAGATAATGGTGATATGCAATAGATTTTGTTTAGCCTACAAAATGTTTCACTGAGAAACACAGAATTGGTTTGAATTCGTCTGTGAAAGTTGTACCTACTAACCAATCAACACGTAATTATTAAATGCTTGCTTATTGCCACTGTCCTAGGCATTGGAAATACAAATATAAAAGTGTGATAACCCCTGCCCTCAAGGGAAATTCCACAGGTTTTTCATCTGTATTGTGCCCAATAAACATTTATATCCTCTTTGGTGCTGTCCTGGGATCTCTTCTCTTTTTCCTCCTCTCTAACTCACTTTGTGATCTAATCATCTCCCATGGGTTCAATGCTTATTATCATTTGGATGATTTTCTGATCTAAATATCTAGTCTGGGTTTCTCTTCTATAGTCCCACATCACAAACTGCCTTTTAGACATATTGAACTGGATGTCATATAGGCATCTCCAAATCAACAGAACCATTATCTTTTACTCCAAATCTTTTCCTCCTCTAAACTCTTCTATGTGTTGTTGTTATTTACTTTCCATCACATCCATGATCTCCAATCTGGCCTCAGACACTTACTAGATGTGTGACCCTGTCTGCCTCAGTTTTCTCATCTGTAGAATGAACTGAAGAGGGAAATGACAAACAATTCCAGTATCTTTGCCAAGAAAACCACAAATGGGGTCATGAAATATTAGACACAACTAAAACAACTGAGCAACAACAAGACTGTGTATCTATGAAATCAGCAATCTCCCTCTCCCAAGCCCCTTTGCCCCCTCTATCTCTCTAGAGAAATAGAAATAACGGGAAGTCCCAAAGGAATATATATATATATATATATATATATATATATTTTTTTTTTTTTTTAAATTAAGGAAGGTAACTTGAACGAATGCCTCAGTTTGGAAAGGATCTGAATTACTAACGATCTCCCTTCTCTGATAGGCCACCAATCCACACTCTGCCTAAGAGTTTATTTGAGTCTTTTTGTTTCTGCCACGTTCTGGCCCCCAGTTTTACCTGGACCCTTTCATTATTGACCCTAGACTTATTATGTTGCCTGTTTTGTTTAACCTGGGTTTTCTTGCTGTTTAATACTGTCTTTTTAAATTAAATTTTATTTTTAATTAAAATAAATCTATTTTCTCACTCTCTCAGGTGCAATATAATAAAAAAAAAGAAAGAAAAACAAATTCCCTGCAATAAATATATATGGTCAGCAACAAACTCCCTCAACGCCCATTCTCAAAAACAGAACAAAACAAAACAAAATCCTTCATTCTGCGCCCTTAATTCATCACCTCTTTCTCAGGAAGTATGAAGCATGCTTCATCATCAGACCTCTGGAATCATGGATGGTCATTCTTACTACTTTCAAAGTTATCTGTCTACTGTGCTGTTATTGGATAAATTGGTATTGCTGGCATTGCTCATTTGATTCATCAATTTATGAAAGTCTTCAAAATTGTTCATTCTTATTCTGCTTTTATAGTATAAATTGCTCTTCTCATTCCTCTTCCTTAACTCAGTATCAGTTCATAATAGCCTTTTTTAATTTGAATTTGAAGATCCCTTTGTATTGGCAAAGGTAACAGGTACTTAGCACTTAGCAACTAATCAAGCCTCTGTTAAAGAAACAGAAGGTATGAACTCCTGTTGCTGATGTAACAAGAAGGGGTTGGCTGAAACAGGAAGGAGCTAATGCTAGTGTGTGTATATAAGGAGAAGCCCCTGCTGGGTCAGATGAATCTTCTTGGAGCAAGCTTTGTGGAGGCAGAAGCTGCTGCTGCCAGGGAGGCTGAAGAGGAAAGGCCCCCCAGGCTGGAGAGAATGATTTTGATTTTGGGAACCTAGGTGAAATAATTTTGATTCTGAGAACCAGCTAGAGCTTCTGCTAAGGAGCTGCTGAACCGTGAGGGCCAGCCAGAGCTTCTGGGATGTCCAAGGGCCAACTGGAAGTGCCACAGACTGAGGAAGCATTACCACAATGCTAGTACTTTTTATGAACTTGTTTATGGCTCTATTAAGCCTTAACTTCTGGGGAACAGAGACTGTGAAGGATTTAAGGTGAACTGGACTGTGAGATTCAGCGTGAAACAGGAAGTGTGTGGAGAGTTGGATAGGACCTGGGAGTTGTCTGCCTTTGAACTCAGGTGACAGTTTCACGAATCCAGGTAGCACCTGGGACCATGGAAGGGGATCCAGGGAATCTAAGAGACGATACCAAGTCAAGCTGAAAGAAGACTTTACTTGGATACTGTGTACTGATTGAAAAATTGTAATTTACTAGTGACCTAGCGGTAGAAGGAGTATGTATTTTCAGAAAATTGCATAATAGCAACTGATTTGTAACTTGATGTGCCTCACGGGTGGAGAACTTTGACTATTGTACTTTGAGTCCCTTAAGGAGGCTTAAGGATGACTGAATGATTGAGTTGATTGAATGATACAGTTACTAAATGATTGTTCTTTGTTCAGAACTTTGTGATCACTGTGGTGAAAACTATGTGGCCATTTTAATGATAAGCTGTTGTGAATGCTGTATTTTGATTTTCTGTGATAAGCTGTAACATTTTGCTCTGATTTGTTACTGAATAAACAGTCTTCA
>JAQQSU010005837.1:0-13684 GCA_028627135.1 Pseudochirops cupreus | reverse complement strand
TATTTGCTTCCATTTGCTCCACTCTAATTTTGAAGGAATTATTCTCTTTAGAATGCTTTTGAGATTCTTTTTCCATCTGGCAAAGTCAACTTTTTAAGGCATTCTTCTCTTCATTGGCTTTTTTGGGCCTCTTTTGTCATTTGAGTTAATCTATTTTTTAAGGTGTTAATTTCTTCAGTCAGGTTGTTGACGCTCTTTTCATGATTTTCTTGCATCATTCTTATTTCTCTTCCTGATTTTTCTTCCATTTCTCTCATTTGGTTTTCAAAATCCTTTTTCAGGGGATCTCTAGCTTGTAGGCAATCTTCACGTTTCTTGGAAGCTTTTGGTGCAGGAGTTCTGACTGTGTTGTCTTCCTCCCATTCCCTGCTTTGATCTTTCTTTTCCCAAAAGAAGGAATCTAGAGTTTGGTTGTTGTTCTTACTTTGCTTCCTATGCTTATTCATGGCTGGCCAATCAGAGATTTTTTAGCTCTGTGGAACTCTGCTTCCAGAGGGGAAAGCCCTGTCCCAAATTGCTGGGGTTTTCCCAGCTGCCGGAGCTTTGAGGAGGCTGCTGGGGCCCTCCCCCACTCTGGCTCACTGAAAAGAGACCCCAGGACTACCACCCATGACCCCGATCCGGATCCAGGCCACTCAACGCGAGAGCACTTGGCCTCTAAATGATCACTTGGCCCCCCTATAGTCTGCAGGCTGGGAGCTCCAAAGCGGCAATGTGGAGGTGGGTGCAGGACCTTCACTTCTGCCACTTTCTTGCCCTGGGGCAGTTTGGCCGGACCACTTTTCTCCCCCCATTTTAGCCAAGTTCCACTAACTTCTCACTTAATCCTTTATGTTTTGTTTTTTTTTTATTTCCTTTATGGCGTGATAATTCTGGAAACTACCAAAGCTGCAGCAGATCTGCTCTTCTGTTGCTCCAGCTGCCGCTCACCTCATCCAGCTGCCCCCAGGGCAAAGGTGCCAGTTCAGGCCTCCAGCCCTGAGATGGTGCCTCCTAGCCAAGCTGCCTTTAGCAGAAAGTATATTTGTATGTGTTTTAGAGTTCTAGAATTTGTTTAGAATCATATTTTATGGGTATTTTGAAATGGCTATGTGGGAGCTGAGATACTTTGCTGCTCCTATGCCACCATCTTGGCTCTGCCTCTAAATCACTATTGATTAGATAGATGTAAATTGAAATGCAAATGAAAACAACTCTGAATTATCATCTCACACCTATCAGATTGGCTAACATGACAAAACATGAAATTGACAAATGTTGGATAGAGTGTAGGAAAATTAGAACACTAATGCATCATTGGTGGAGTTGGTGGAGTTGTGAACTGATCCAGCCATTCTGGAGAACAATTTGGAACTTTGCCCAAAGGGCTATAAAAATGCGCATAGCCTTGACTCATTAAAAGCACTTCTAGGGTTGTATCCCAAAGAGATAATAGAAATGGGGAAAAAACATACATGTACAAAAATAATTATAGCTGTTCTTTTTGTGGTGACCAAAAATTAGAAATTGAGGGAATGCCCATCATTTTGGGGATGGCTAAACAAGTTGTGGCATATTAATGTAATGGAATATGATTGCTCTCCAAGAAATGATGAGCAGGCAGACTTCAGAAAGACACGGACTTATACATACTGATGCTGAGTGAAATGAGCAGAACCAGGAGAACATTGTATACAGTAACAGCCACATTATGTGACTTAGCGCTTCTTAGAAATGCAAAGATCTAAGTCAAGTCCAAAAGATTCATGATGGAAAATGCTATGACATCTGGAGAAAGAACTTTGGAGTCTAAATTCAGACATAAGAATACCATTTTGTCTTTGTTATTGTTGTTTCATTTTGTTTCTTCTCTCTCATGGCTTGTCCCATTGTTCTAAATCTTCTTTACATCATGACTAATGTGAAAATATGTTTTATATGAATGTGTGTGTGTGTGTGTGTGTGTGTATATAGATAGATAGATAGATAGATAGCCTATATCAAATTGCATGCCATCTTGGGAGGGCGAAAGGGAGGGAAGTGAAGAAAATTGAAAACAAAATCTTATGGAAGTGAATATTGAAAACTAAAAATAAATAAATAATTTTTAATGAGCTAGACAAGGAAACCACAAACCACAAAAATCTCTAGCACATTTGTCAAGAAAACCCCAAAACTGGTCACAAAGAGTTAGACATATAAAATGACTAAAAACAAAAATGCCACAAAACAAAACAAAACAAAAACAAAATTTTGGTTCATAAATATATATATTGCTGTGAAAGTTGGAATATAAAGAAAGTCAAACAATGTAGAAATGATCCATTTGAATTGCAGTGCTGAAAAAGAATTTGAGAGTTCCTTGGAAATCAAGGAGATCAAATCAGTTTTTACATGAAGAATTTAATTTAGGTAATTCATTGGAAGGACCAATACTGAAGTTGAAGATTAATACTTTGGTCACATAATGATATGGCAGGATTCATTGAAAAAGACCGTGATGTTGGGAAATATTGAAGGCAAAAAGAGAAGGGTACAGTAGATAAATGTGAGATTGGGCTGACTTTGGGAGATAATGAAGGATGGAAAGGCCAAGTATGCTACAGTCCATAAGATCACAAAGAGTCAAACATAATTGAATGACAACAATAATTTTTAATGACCCCAGGCTTTTCCATGAAGCAAAGTACCATCATATTAGCATAAATTTTCTTCTTGTGATATTATATGTCTGTGAACGTTGGAATACTATAGTCTTTAAAGAATTAGAGATAAGCATCACCCAAAAGGTCATTCAGAGGTATACAGAAAAGATGTGAGCACTGCAGCATATCACGAATAAGGAATTACAAAATGGAAATAGTGTAAAGAGCACCCTCAAAAAATGTATGAAAAAAATTACAGGCTTCTTATGTGAGAGATTTCTGACCATCCTATTTGCTCTATTTATATCATCATTATGCCAAAGTTACTCAAGTAAGTCTCCTACTATGTAAAGCAGGAGATCTCTGTCCAGTATTTATGAGAAGACATGTTCAAAAATCACATGGGATAGGTGGTTATGGATGAGTTGCAAGAGTTACATCAATGAGATCATATATCCATTGGAGTACTGTAATAATGCCTTATGGATAAATTAATAAAATAAATGTCTTTAAAAAGTTACATACACAGCGTCCCTTTTTAAACGCATTCTATGCTTTTGGTCTATGAAGGCTAAAATGAATGAATTCTATTTCCTCCTAGGTATTAAAACAATAATAAAAAAGCTATGTTCAAATACCCATGTCTCAGTATGAGAGGAACATTATTCTTCAGTGATTTTTACTACTTTTTAATTAATTTCTCAGCAGTATATTAATTAGTCAACTACAGTGGTCTAGAACTCTTTGATACTGGATAATGAGATTAATAACAGATTTCTATCAAGACTCCCAATGCTCCAACACATATCAAGTGTTTCAAAACTGTATTACCTATAATCACCAAAAAAAAAATCTTTCAAATGTCTGTAGGCAACTGGATGTCAACAGAATTTGCACATTAGTAGTGTTTTCAAGGTGAACCTTTCTAAACATAATATTCTAAAAATTCAGCCTCATATTTGCTTTTCAAGCATAGGTTTATGTGAGTGATATTTTTACAATGATCTTTTACACACTTTCTCTTTGAAAGAAAATTGATGTTAGTTTGAACCTGATGGATAACCTGAGTAAAATATATGACCTCCCATCTTGCACATGGCCTGAAGGAGTAGAGACACTGAATTCACAAAAAGTAGCTGAATCAGGGGAATAGGTATATTGTAGGAAGGAAACAGCAAGTACTCCTTTGGAGGTATTTATAGTTTTCAGAAGAAAAGACAATCATCACAAAAGCTACTTAAAACAGCAATAAAAAAAAAAGAAAGCCTTAATACTAAATATGCTTTATTTTATGTGCAGGCACATTATCATTCAATAGATAAGTGTTGATAATAGTTTCTTTTTATTTATTTTAGTTTAGTTTATACCTATGATTTCCTTTGCATAATGAAAGTCTGATTGGAAAAACCCATCCACCAACAGAAGTTTGTCACTATTCCACAATTTGCGATCTTAGACCATTGCCTTGGGTAATGTATATTTGTGAGAGATGTGGTTTGATCCTCAGCATTTCCTGAATCTACTTTAATACAAAGACATATATGTATGTATATATACATATACCCATATACATATGGTTGATAATTGAAGCATGTATAAGGTTTTTATATGGCTATAATTTATATATATATACATATATATATATATAAAAATAATATATACGCTATATATGTATATAGATATGTGTGTGTTTAAAGACTTTAAATATTCAAGAAATAATTTGTCAAAAGAGGTTGCTCCTTCTACAAAAATATAGTAAACCCCTCTAGTTTCAAAAGTTGCTAAAGTCAATCTTCCAATACCAGCCCCCTGGAGAAAAGCCTCCTCAAACCTATCTGGATTCATCCTCAGATGACAAACATGAAGTCTGTTGCCAGACCCTTAAGATTTATTTTAAAAATTGCCAAAGACTGAAATTTGCCTGGTCCCTACAGTATCTGAAGATAAGATTTTTTTTTCCTGCCTTTTTCTGGTCATACTTTAGAGTGATAACAAAGTTAAAAATTTGAATAATTCAAGTAAATACAGGCTTGTATTTTTGTTAATAATAAATTGCTACATGATTAAAGGAACTCATAACTCTCTCATTACTTTTTTAGTGAAGTAGAGTCATAACTAGGGTGGAATGAATTAAGCTTTGCTCCAGGCTACCAAAATTTCAAGGATGAAGTCATTACTCACAATACTATATCATCATCATTAAAACAAGTAAGTTCAACAGCTAGATACCAAGAAAAACTGTTAAATGGGTTGCTGCAAGATGGTTCGCCCAATTTAAGGAGGGCTTTAGGAGAATTCTCTTCCCTGTCATTGGCCTCTATAACAATAGTCATGAGATCAGTGCCTCGGGATCTCTCCCTATGGGGGGCTATTTTTGATATTAAATTTATTTCTCTGAAATTTATCCCTTCCTATAAAACTGTTTTTTAAAAAGTTGATTCAATTGTGTATGTGTGTACTGTTTTCCAGTGACAATATTGGAATGGTTGATATAGGTGAATAACTCGTGGTTATGGCTCTGCCTGACCCATACAATATTGGTGAAGGTTTAAGTTCCAAAATATGTAACTGACAATGCTGAAAATTACATGTGAGTTCTTATGATCAGAAAGTAGAAAGTTATAGCTCTATGTCTTACATAACTTGATATTCATTCTCACTTGCAGAAGGTAAATCATCTCCTACCAGAGATCTAGCAAGTGGCTATAGTTTATGAATTAGGGATGTACAATTCAATGCGGAAATGGTAGAATGATCAAATATATCATTTTTCTTCCCATGTATACTTCAAAGAGAAGGTAAGCATATTAAAAGTACCTTTCTTAAAAATACTGCCATAGGTAAGTCAGGTTATGATGAAATCTGGGCAAGTTTTTTCTCTCTTTGCTTACAAAACTGACAAGCTCATTGCTGTAGCTAAGATACAATAGGGTAGGGTGGGCTGGGAGTGTGGGAGACTTAACTAATGAGATCCAGAAAGCACAGCATAGCCAAAGATTTCCAATCATGTTAGCAGCCTCCGGCTCCTTTAGCTCTTCACATTGTTCATTTGGGACAGTTTAATAATTTGAAATGTACAATAGCCTGTGTGTACAACACAAATTCACACTGTTTTGACTGACTTCAGTTATAACATTGCCACAACCATTACACACAATCTAGCCACTCTTCTGAGGGATATGTCTCATTCAGAAATAAAAAAAAATCAAGGTGCAACGCCCTTAAGTAAGTGAGTTTTCCCTAGGTTTCCAAGTGTGTAGGTGGTGTAAGGTTTTGAGTTTTTTAAGCATCCTTTTATGTGGTCAATACTAAAATAGCCTCTGAATTCACAATACATGTGTCCTGTTTAATTGCAACAAATGTCTGATTCATTCAAAAGACCAGTATGTTCTGAGGCTTATAATAAACACTGGAAACAATAACATTATGAGTAAGCAAATAAACAAGAAAGGATGAGGGTCCCAGCTTTCAGGCAAATTCAATCGAAGATAACAATTGATGAAAAAAGGAGAACTACTCAGCTCCTAATAGTTTTTCTTTTATTTCTCCTATCAAGAAAAATAAAGTCTGGAAAGGATAAATCAAATTTGACTTCTAGGGTAGGGTACTGGAATCCAAACTATTTGAGACAAAAACAACAAAATGCACTCAATGAGATTATAGGATCATAATAATTAAAGGTGAAAGGAAACTCAGAGGCCATCTAGCTCTATCTGTCCATCTGTAAAAAAAATAATTGAGATGTTATAAAGGAGATCCCTGTAGAAGGACAAAATATATGTGACACATATTCTAACCAACCTTGGTAGACTTATATTATACAATTTAAGCCACCCACATTCCATACCATCTAGCCTTCAGGCTGCTACTCAAATTCCTTCTCCTGCTTCTTCGTCTTTGCACAGGTTGTCTCAAAAACCTAGAATACAGTCCCTCCTTAACTCCAACTCTTTGAATCATTCCTTTTCTTCAAAGTTCAACTTAAGAACCACCTCCTATAACAAGCCATTCCTGATTCCTGTAGTTGTTAGTTCTCCTTCTTTCTACAAATTATAATTGTACTTATCTATTTTTTAAACGGTGTATGCTAAACATATAATTATGTCTCCTTGAGGTCAATTCATCTTCTTTAGACATCTTCAGTGCCTAACTCATTGCCTCAGAAACTCAAAGGGAGAGTTGAACCATTTTTCATTTGAATTAAATTGAATAATATTCCTTTAGACCTGTGATTCCCTAATGCAAATTCTTGGTCATTCCAATAGCTCTTCTCTTTTAATGCTTATTCTAAACTCTAAAAAAGTTCCTCCCAAGACAGAAAACTGCCTCAATATCTGACCATCTGCATTGTGTAGCTTATAGATTACATCTCTTTTTCATAATACCTGTGTTGGGGGGAAGGCACAGATTCCCTTCTGAGATAACATAAATTGAGTTTCTCAAAGTATCACAGATTTGGATCTGAGATGCTTATAGGAGGTAGTCAAGTCCAACTACTTCTGTTTGCAAAACTGTAAGTTGTATGACTTTGGAGAGGAGAAGGAGTAATGTATGAAAAATGCATAGATAGATAGATAGATAGATAGATAGATAGATAGATAGATAGATAGATAGATAGATAGATGATAGAATATTAGTTAAGTGCTTTTTATGCATCAGTCATTGTGCTAAATGCTGGGGAAATGAATTCAAATAAGAGAGACAGTCTCTACCATCAGAAAGATTCTCAGGAAGGGAGACAACACAGAAAGGGAAGTTGGGGTGTGGATTTCATATTCTGAGAAAGGAAGCTGATGAGGAAGAAAAGGAGGAGCAAAAATCCACAGAGTACAATAATAAGTGAAGTGACAAGGATGGCATTTGCCTGATACAGTGTTCCATAAATATGATCCTCAATTGGTAGAGCAGGACTTTAGGGAAGAGAATTCCCTGAGACCAGAAAGTAGCTGTCAAGGAGTAGGATGAGAAAGAGAAGGAAGAAGAAAAGTGGGAGCGGAAGAATTTCTGAATTTTGAGGGATAAGGAACAACAGCAAAAAGAAAGAATTATCAGGTCAAAATGTCAGGGACTTTTGGATGATCTTTACAGTATTTCCTCATTAAAGTATCAGGAGAAGTGAGTCTTCAAAAAAGATGGTCTGTGGGGGTAAATTGACCACAGGACAGTTGTAGGTCAGATGTGTGGAATGCAATAATCAAATAGGGAGAATTAAAAGAATTGTGTCACTTCAGTTAAAGTCTATTATAAATTAGACAAAATAAATCTGTAACAGATGTAGTCAACCTGTTTGTATCTTAAACTATAATAGAGAATATACAATCTATATGCATGTGTGTGTTTGTGTGTATACATACACATATACACACATATATGCATATATATGTATCTATGTACTTAATTTTATTACAAAGTGAAAGTATTGATCAATTGCTATTTAAATAATCAGTACTTTATCAGTCTGTGAGACTTTTTTTCCTAAATTATTTTTAAATTATAAATTTAAGATAATCAACAAACACAAAACTATCAATATATGTAGAAATATAAGAGAGGATTGTGAAACCATAGTTATTTTACTTTGTTTTAAATATATATACCTAATTAAGAAATTATTAACAAAATTTTCCTATTGCATCTCCCTCCAAATTTCATATAGTTTTCTTTAATATACTTTCATATGTTTTATTTATAATAATTTCTATTATTGTTTTTTATATCTCTCACTCAAAACTAATTCACCCAAACCATTTGATAAGCTTTCCCTTGTCACAAAAAAGTATAGCCAATAAAAATAAATAACCAAATTCACCCTATCTAAAAATACATGTCCCATTCTCCACTGCTGTTTCATCACTGTTCTGCCAAGAAATAAGAGGCATACTTCATCATCAATGTTTTGAAGTCATGCATAGTCCCAGTATTCATCAGAGTTTTTAAGTCTTCCAAAGATGTGTTGCTTTATTTTAGTGTGGTTAGTGTAAGAATTTTTTTCATAGTCGTATTCATTTCAGATAAGAAATTCTTGATTTTTCTGAACACTAGAAGAGTGATCATGGTAGTAGATTATAAATTTCCCTTGAAGGAACTATTCTGGCATACATTTTGAGGGATATATGGGGCACTGACTGAAGTGAAGGAGATAGGTTAAGAATGAGGACTTAGATAAGTTTCCCAGAAATGGGGAAAGAAAGGAAATTTATTCATAAGTTATTTCAGAGGTAGAATAGGATTTACTGATTTATTTGATATCAAAAGATATCAGGAAAGAGAAAGGGAGGAGGGAGAAAGAGAAAGAGAGGGAGGAGAAGAGGGAAGGGAAGAAGGGAAGGAGGGAGAGGGAGAAGCAAAGAGAAGTTATACCTAATTCCCTTCAATCATTCCCCTTTCCCCACAGGAATAGACTGACTACATTCCAGAGACTGTAATGGAGGGTCAGATATTGAGCTGTTGATCATTAATGAATCAAGAATAATGGGAGAGTTGAAACAAGACTGCTGGTGATGATTTTCAAAAGAAAGGAAGATGTTGAATTCAGTTAGTAATAGTTCTAGAACTTGACTTGCATTCCTGATATTTAAAAATCCTTCAATGGAATAGTATGCAAGCATTTTGAAAGCAAAGCTTACATAAAGCAAGACTAAACTTATTTAGTATTTTAACATAATAACTAGTCTCTTAAAGTGTAGGAGTACTATAGACATTTATTCAAAGAATTATAACCTCTATTTAGATCTAGAGTTAAAAGTGATTGAGAAGCCATCTAGTCCAATGTCCTCATTTTAGAGATGAGGTGGTGTCAGCTGTGGAATTTGAAGCCAGGTCATTTGACCCAATTCTGATGGTGAATACCTATAATCTGTGCTACTAGGACAACTGAGACTAGCGGATTGCCTGAGCTCAGGAGTTTTAAGTTACAGTCAATAGGCTGCTCTAAGTCTAGCACCAATATCAGGAGCCCACAGGAGGAAAGGGAGAGGAAGGTGAGCAAATTAACACAGGTTGGAAAAAGAGTAACATAAACATTCTGTTCCAATCAGTAATCAGATAAATTCTGTAAATTGTTGCTATACTTTCAGCCTGAGTAGGAGAGGAAAATTTAGTTTCAGGGTAAAAAAGAAAGGAAGGAATAACAACTTAATAAGTGTAAAAGTTAAGAACTATACTTGAATTAAAAAAATAAACAGGTAAACCTGTGAAGGGTAGTAGATACAACTGTCCTTTAAAAAAAAAGTTATGTTTAATTCACAACAATATGGATCAATAGGAACCGACATTATGACATAATAGTCAAAATGTTAACCCTCATCTGTATTAACAGAATAACAAAGTGTAGAAAGAAGCACATAGTTGCCATGTTTTTATTTTGCCCTATAGCATATTTTGTTTAATTTCCAAAGCTTCTTAAGGGAGGCCATTGACAGTCAAGTATATGCCCAGAGGAAGATGACAAAGATTCTAAGTGGACTTTAAATAATGCTTTAAGATAGTCATTTTAAGGAAGTATCTTTGCTTAACATTAAGACAAGGATTTTGTGTGACATGACAGCTGTCCTGAAAGCTATTGTATTGAAACACTTCAGTTTTTCAGAGACACTGATAATCAGGCATGCATCCAGAAGAAGGTGACAAAGATTCTGAGTGGACTTTAAATCATGCTTTAAGAAATCATTTTAAGGAAGTAGGTATGCTTTATATATTAAGAAGACAAGCCTTTGGGGTGACATGGTAGCTGTCTTTAAAGTGATTTGTAGGAAAGCTAAAGTTTTCCATTTGTTTTGCTGAGATGTAGAGAGGAAAAAGGGAGAAATGGATAGAAGTTAATGAGAAGTACATTTCTTCTAAATAAAAAAAATGTCTTCCTAACCAAGAGAATTGTTCAAAATTGGAATAGACTTCCTCAAGAAGTTCTGGTAAAAAAGTCACAGATATAGAGATTGAAGGAACATTAAAAGCCATATAGTTTCACTTCCCAGCTAAGGAAACTGAGGTCCAAGGAAATAAGACAAGTGGTAAACCATAGACATGCAATGTGGCCTCTGATTTGAGAGCAAGTGTCCTTTCAACTGTAGTACAATACTGGAAGTTTTCACGCTGAGGCTGAATGGCCACTGATTGGGGTTAAATGAGAAGGTATTCCTATTCAGATACAATTTGTACTCAATTAACTCTGAGGTCCTTTCAAACTCTGAGATTCAGTTATTTCCAGATTATTTACTCCATGGTATTGCATCTTCTCTTTTTCGGAGTAATGCATTATATTTAATCTGAGAGTGACTTAAACAGATGGCCCAATCAATGAGTAATTATTGACTTGCAATACTTTAAAAGGTTCATTTTCATGTGTGAATGTATTAATTTCCTCAGGACAGTTGTAATTTTTCAAGATTCATATGTATTCAAATTCTCATTCTCACCATTAGCACATTTGTGTCTTTCAAAGGTGGTGCTTGAAAGATGTCATCAGACTAAAAATGCAGTATGAATCAAATATCAAGTTTGCCCTAAAAAGACATTGAAAAAGGCTCTTGTGTCTATTTTTAATATTTATTGTTGGCCTTATTTGTTTTCTCCCCATTTATTTTGACAGACAAGCTAAGTGAAAGTAAACTTGTTAAAACTTCTTGTTATTATCACAACCAACTTAAAGAGAAATATGATACTTACTCAGTATGACATCAATAAGCCATTCATTAACTATAGGATTCTGTGCTTTTCTTTACCAAATTTTAAGATATTCCATGTTTGGTAATCAGGGAGAGAAGACATCTATTTACTGTGTTCAATATGAAGAAAATGTCTAATTACTGTACCTCTGCTGCCATCTAGACTTTGAATGAACCAGATGCATTCAAGACTTTTAGAGGTATAAAGTTTTAGATATACAAAAATCTATTCCAGTGGGAAAAAAAATGCTCATCAAAATTGCTTCACATTGATTCCCCCCCCCCTTTTTTTTGTGAATGATCATGCTCTCCTAACAAATTAACAAAAGGCTACTTTGACTTCTAAGGGAAAAAATGGAACAAAAAGGCAGCCCATATCATATAATGGAGGAGAAAGAGGTAGAAAATCAAAACAAAAAGTCAATTCAGTTTTTCCCAGTGACTTAATAGGCACTGTGGAATTATTATCATCATTTTTTAACATGATGAAACAAGATTTAAATTTTTACATACCCTGGCACTTCAAAGTATGATTGCTCTAAATACATATCCAGGTAAAAAGTGATCTATGTCTATCCATTCTACCTTCTAAGAGAATCCTCAAACATTCACTAGTCAAAGGGGTTGGGGTAAGCACTACCTCTTCTCCTTCCTCTGCCTCTAACCATGTTAACTATGTTTCCAACATCCAATAAATAATTCCTCAAATAGAATGCATGAATCTAGTGTTATCTAGGAATTAAGAAGGAGTAAGATTTCACCCTGAAGTGTGTGTGAATGATAGTCATTTGTTTATTGGACAATTTGAAAGAGTCAACTGCAACATGATATATACATTCTTTAGGTCTTTTTGCAATTTGTTCAAGAAATCAAAGCTTAATTGTCCTGAGTACAAACCATATACTGAGCTTTTTAAGCCAGCTCTTCTCTTTCAGAATTTTTTTCAAGAAGGGGGCAGAGCCAAGATGGTGGTGTAGAAACAACAAGGTTCCGCAGCTCCCACATAGCCACCTCAAATACCCATAAAATATGATTCTAAACAAATTTTAGGCTCCAAAACTAACAAAAATACAGAAAACCACATCTCCCATTGAAGACAGCTTGGCAGGAAGGGCTCATCTAAGCACCCTGGGAGCCTAAACCAGCCCAGCCTGAAACCATGGCTTGACCCTGGGCCAGCCAGGATGAGTCGCAGCTGGAGCCTTCAGGAGAGTGGACCAGCAGCAGCCGTGGCAGTTTCCAGAATTATCAAGCCATAAGAAACAAGGACAAAGTGAAAGGTCAGTGGAACTCAGCTAAATTTGGGGGAGAAAAGTGGTCCAGCCAAACTGCCTCCAGGGCAAGGAAGAGGCAGAAGTGGTGGCCCTGCAGCCACCTCCACATGGCTGCTTCAGAGCTCCCAGCCTGCAGACTGCAGTGGGGCCAAGCAATTGTTCAGAGGCTAAGTGCTCTTGCATTGAGTGGCCTGGATCTGGATCATGGTATTGGGTGATGGTCCTGGGGTGTGTTTTCAGTGAGCCAAAGCTGGTGGGGGCTGCAAAAAAATGGCAGCCTCCTAATAACTCCAGCAGCTGTGAAAACCCCAGCAATTTGGAACAGAGCTCTCCCCTCGGGAAGCAGAGTTCCACAGAGCTAAAAAGTCAAGTAATTGACTGACTGGCAACAAGATGAGCAGGCAAAGGAAGCAAAGTAAGAATAGCAATCGAACTCTAGATTCCTTCTTAGTGGACAAAAAAGGATCAAAGCATGGAATGGGAGGAAGACAACACAGTCAGAACTCCCACACCAAAAGCTTCCAAGAAACATGAAGACTTCCTAAAAGCCATAGATCAGCTTAAGAAGGATTTTGAAAACCAAATAAGAGAAGTGGAGGAAAAATTGGAAAGAGAAATAAGAATGATGCAAAAAATCATGAAAAGAGAGTCAACAACCTTACTGAAAAAAATAACACCTTAAAATACAGATTGACTCAAATGCGAAAAGAGGCCCAAAAAGCCAATGAGGAGAAGAATGCTTTAAAAAGTTGAATTTGCCAGATAGAAAAAGAATCTCAAAAGCTTTCTGAAGCAAATAATTCTTTCAGAATTAGAGTGGAGCACATGGAAGCAAATGACTTTATGAGAAATCAGGATACTATTAAACAGATCCAAACACATGAAAAAATAGATGGCAATGTGAAATATCTCCTTGAAAAAACCACTGACCTGGAAAACAGATCCAGGAGAGACAATTTAAAAATTATTGGACTACCTGAAAGCCATGATCAAAAAAAGAACTTAGAAAGCATCCTTCAAGAAATTCTCAAGGAAAATTGCCCAGATATTTTAGAACCAGAGGGCAAAATAGAACTTGAAAGAATTCACTGATCACCTCTTGAAAAAGATTTACAAAAGAAAA
>JAQQSU010005836.1:0-13684 GCA_028627135.1 Pseudochirops cupreus | reverse complement strand
AGGGATGGAGGAAGATATAGGAAAGAGTAGACTTGGGGAGGGAGTATGCAGTGGGATCACTATTTTGGGTTAGTGGGTAGGAGAAGGATGGGGAGAAAATTTGTAACTCAAAATCTTGTTGAAATGAATGATGTAAACTAAAAATAAACATAAAATTTAATTAAAAAAAATAAATAAAATAAAAAGTAAACAGAAGGAAAAATAGAAAGTCCTAGGTTTATGTTCTGTCTTTAATACATAAGGGAGTCTCTTAAATGAGTCATGTGTTTTCCATGTGTGCCTGGCAATTCTCTAACATTAAATTGTGCATAAGTTACCTATCTGTATTAGTAGAGAGAGTTTACACATTGAGAATTCCCTATACTCATGACATCAAATGGTTAAACTAGATAGAATAAACGGATGAATATAAATTTTTATTTGTAAATATTAAAGCACTATATAGGGCAAGTTATGATTATCAAGAACATTATAGTTCATGGCAGTGATATAATATCTTTTATACTTTTGTATAAGCGTTGATCACTTGACATACATTAGAGCATAATTTCCTAAACTAATTTTGGGCAGCTAGATGGGGCAATATCAGGCCTAGAGTTTCGAAACCCTGAGTTGAAATACGACTTCATATACTTAAGTAGCATTGTGACCCTGAGTAAGTTGCTGTGATGATAGTCACTTAACTTCTGTTTGCCTCACTTTCCTCATCTCGAAAATGGTGCTAATAATATCACTTACCTCTTGGGGTGGTTGTGAAGATAAAAAGAAACAAATATTTGTAAAACACTTAGTACAATGACTGACATGTAGTAAGTACTATGTAAATACCAGCTATTATGCTAATTGTTATTAATTTGTACATAGAATAATGAACTGGATATTGATGGAAAACATAAAAGCTGATCTAAGGGATTACAGTTGTGCCTGGAGAAAAGGAATTAAGGGAAATTTTACAGCAAAAGAGAGGATATAAGGGCTTCCCCACCCTCACCCTCCATGTCAGGTCAATCTGAAAAGCAAATATTTATAGCTAAATATATATTTTCATATATATGTATGTATCTATATATATATATATGTTGTATACATATAATTTCATATTGAATATCTTATAGAGAAAAAAAGATCAATACCTAGGAATTTTCTCATAGAAGCCTTATTCATATAATAAAGAACACAGTTCCATGGAACACTGTTCAGGGCCCTCATCTTTATATCAATACCTTTCTCTAGATATTTGTCCCTTAAAAAAAAATAAATTCAAATGACCAGTAATTAGGACAGCTGATTGGAAAGAGCCTGAGCATCAGAGCTTCAAATAATGCTGTACTATCTTTCTCTGTGAAATGTAATCACTGAATCCTTCTCTAATATTTCTTCAGGCTAATAAAGTTTATATGTCACCTTCTAAATTTCAAGACTGCAGACTTGTATAAAGTATGGTGTTGCTTTCTCATTGCATTGACATAGTCTGGTAAATGTCCATTATGTAGGAAAAATGTGATGTGCCTTTTATAATCATATACATCAGAATATAATTTATAAGCCATGTAAAGGCATGCAAACATGCTTCCGTACCTACATGATACCCGTCCCTCCCTACACATATATTTGTTTAAATTAAGTCTCTGTAATTTAGTGTTGAGGGAGTTCCTAGAAAATGAAAAATGCTCTGTTAGCATCTGATACCAATACCACATTCATGCATCATTGAAAAGCTATTTGCTTGCTGGTTTGTGGACCCAGATTCTTCCAGAGACTGCCAGAATTTGAAATGATTTCTTCAAGTGCTGTGTTTTTCCACTCAGCTTTCACAATGAAATAGTTGGAAAGATGTGTAAAAGTTCATGAGCCAAGGAAACTGAGTGCTGGGGTGACTGCAAGCCTTTCAGATCTTTAATTTCAGTCTCATTTCTGACCTCTGTGTGATATTATTAAGGGCAGAATTTGACGTTGGTTCAGGACACCAGTTGTTTGCAGTGAGTGACAGCATTTCTTGCCATTTCCCTAACTTTCTCCTAACATTTGACACTGGTTGAGATTACTTCAAAATTACATTGTGAGCAGATTGGAAAACAAATCTCCATGGCAGTTACTCTGTGAAAGAGGGCATCATTGCTGCCACTTTGATAAACTGCAGTTAGAAGCACAGTAGAACAAATCTGAAGAAATTTATCCAATTTGAAATAGGTTTTCTGTTAGAGGCATTATTTTTGCAGGTAGTATTAATTCAAAATGAGCTGCCCTTTTGATATGCTGAGGCAGAGAGCAAAGCCATGGTCTTAGTGATTTCTCATCCAGGACCATAATCCTTTCTTGAAATAACACCTTTGCCAAAAAAAAAAAAAAAAGTCAGGTGGCACTCAGGAGCATATTTTTCATTCTTCTGCCACAGTGCTGAATAATGAAACTGCAAGGTCTTTTATGCCTTGGCCCAAAGGAATAAATCAGTAGAAATGAATGAAGGAAATAGATTTTAAAAATGTTTGAATTCTAGTTAAAACTCTTTGCAATGAGCAAAATTCTTATTACAAACAGAGAAAGGAAGTATACTCTTTTATCAGGATACCAGAAATATATTTCAATGAATTTAGGGAAAAAGGGAAGATTTTCTCTTATTCTTTCAGCTACAATGAAAATGGTTTCTAATGACTGAAATTTTAAAGTCTATGGAGATTCAAAATTGGAGTGCTAGAGATTTTTATATTAGTTTGAGGAAGAAAAAAAGCTATTTTCTTTTATGGAAGTTGACAAATAATTAGGGGGGGGTGATTATTTTTTATCAAACTTCAATTCAACTTCTCAGGACCCATTAGTATTTCTTTTACCTCAGTTCTATGCACATATAAAAAGCAATATCAGTCATGTCAGATTGATAGACTGTACTTGCTACTGGCAAACAGAACATTCTATTAGCAGCTAATTATAAAATAGTGACCCATTAGGATGTCGTTAAGGGTTTCAAATGAGTGACTCTGAAAAACTAATTTGAAGGCTGCTGCTCAAGTCATTTAACAGCCAATGAAACTTAACATGTTATTCATAAGAAAATAATTGATTACTCCTATGAATACAATGGGAAGTTATTGGGCTGTTTCTAATGTGACAGTAAAAGGTTTCAGCTCTACCCACTTTTTAAAATGCATCATTATAATATTCATCTGCATGACTTAGATAAACTTTTTTGTACTAAGATCACACAGCTAATGATATTTAACTATATCTATTTCATGCATTCTTCAGGGAAGCTCTTTTTTGGGGACTTATCATGGTATGGATATAACAAGAGTGTTTTGAAAGCTGTGGGTACAGAAAACAAGCTTTGGCAGATCCTACCTAGTTATAAAGAATTAGAGTAAGGATCTAAATTGTACATCTGTTGTCCAAGGGCCAGATTAAGTTTGGAGAAACTCAGTATGAGAGATTAACCATATAAAGTAATGGAATTTTAGGGTCCCAGAAGCTCATAAAAATCATCTTAAGTCAGAGAGATGATAATCAACACCAATAAATGGAATACCAATACTGAAAAATCACAAATCCTTGAAGGGAAAAATGATTTTGTTTACATAAATGTAACTTAATGTGATCACTTGAGTAAAATACCGTCAAAGGAAGGGAGCTGAGGAAGGTAATTGGGGAAGTAAAGAAGCATAGAAAGAAGAAAGGCTTGTCAAAGGAATGAAAAAAGTAAGGGATAAAGTAACCAAAAGACTACTCATATAACTACTAGAAAAGGAGAGTTATATGAACAATGAGAAGGGGCATGGAATATTGATTACAGCATTGGCCTTGGAGTCAGGAAGACATGAGCATGAGTGTTGCACCTAATATATACCACCTACGTGACAGCAGTGTCAAAGTCACTTAATCTCTAAATGCCCCCAGGCAACTCTCTAAGACCCTAAATTAACAGATGAGTGACTGATATACATTCATAGAAGGGATTACACCACCAGGAGTTACTCACAAAGAAGGAATCACAATTCCAGACTCCCTTGCCCCATCTGCCCAGACAAATAACATAATTTCAAGGAACCACTTTAGAAGATAAAAGACCAAAAAAAAAATATTCATTAAAGCAACAAACTGGAAATATAGGAGGAAAACATGAAATAATGAAAAATTTGAATGAAGCTGCTTTCAAAGAGAATCTGAAGAGAAAGTAAAAGGAAACTAATCCCTTATATATGCTAGAATTCAAGTCTCTCATGTATAGGGACACATACTACACGAAAGAATCTTATTTAGATTTGGTGTAGTATATATTTGGTACAATAGTAAATACATCCTCCCAGATAGTTCTGAGATAACCTTTATTTATAGTACCAAATTCTACTCTTTACTTATTAATGGGATAGTGAAGTTTCATTGTAGTTTTACAAGTAAATTACAAATAACTATAAACTTCTTAAAATGCAAAAATGAATGGAAAACATGGGGTTATCCTTTTTTAATATGTAAAATATCTGTGGGATGTTATCTGTGAACAAAAGTGGCTTAGAGAACATTTGGATCTTGGTTACTTAATCTTACAGTATGAACCCTAGTACAAAATCCTAATTCATTAAGGTTTTGAATTGGAATGTCTAGGTTAGTCTCTTCTTAGTCCTCATTTATGATATAGTTGTAAAAGGTATGTGAATGTCTAGTAAATTTTCATATTGCCAATTGAAATATATTTCATTGTATAGTGGTATTGTTGTTGTCTTTTTATATTTTGATCTTAACTAATGTCTTTTTCTTTGACAACATAGAACTTCACTCTCTCACATTGTCTCTGGATCCTATCTTAATACCTGGATCCTAGTAGATGACTAAAATGGTGTGCTGAAGAAATATGCTGTTTAAATAACTCCTTAATAGGAAAATAAGTTGAACAAATGATAAATCTCAAAGAAAAAAAAATTCGGTTATCAGATGAATTCCTAAGTGAATCCTATCAAATGTTCAAAAATCAATTAATTCTAATACTCCATAAACTTTCTGCAATAAAAAGAAAAGAGGAAATCCTATTTTCTCTGTAGTATAAATATATAGTCTTGATACCTACATCAGGGAGAGACAAAATAGAAAAGGAAAACTATAAGCCAATATCCCTAATGAATATTTATATAAGTATTTTAAGTAAAATATTAAGAAGTTAGCTGCTACACCGTATTAGAAAGATGACCACTATGACCAAGATTAGTTTATATCAGGAATATAATGTTGGCTCAAAATAAGGAAGACTATGAATATAATAAATTGTGTTGATAATATAAATAATAAAAACATATACTTATATCAACAGATGCTGAAAAGACTTGAAGAAATCTACTACTCATTTCTATTTAAAAATCATAAGAATAAATTAATAAATAGTATTTATCTAAATTCAAAAGAAAAAATTATTTGTGATTGAGAAAAGATATAGACCTCTCCAGTAAGATCATGAATAAAGCAAGTGTTATTATTCATTAACATGGTGAGAGAAATGTTCTTTCTAGCAATAAGACAATAAAAAGAAAATCAGAGAATATCATTGGCAAAAAAAAATCATCACTTTTTGCAGATAATATTTTATACTTAGGGAACACTAGAATCTTAACTAAAATTTTGTGGAAGTTATGAACTTCATCAAAGTTTTAGGATATAGGAGAAATCCACAAAACCATCAATATTCACATTTGTATACTCACACACACATACATATGTGTAAATATATGTATAATATGTGTGTATACATTCCCTCGGCAAGAAGAGCTAGAAAGAGAAATTCCATTAAAATAACTATAGAAAGTTAAAAAAAATACTCAGAAGTAAATCTGCCAGCATTCTCTCAGGTACTAATTAAGTCATTTATAGAAATAAATCCAGAAATAAAGATAGGCCTAAATATTGGGACAAACATTAATTGCTCATCAGTAAATTGAGCCAGTATAATAAAAGTGATGATATTAATGTAATACGTAAAATGTTTAATGTCATACCAATACAACTCTAAAGGAATATTTTACACAGCAAAAGAAATCATAAAATGTGTATGGAAGATCAAATTATCAAGGATTCCAGGGTCAATAATAAAAAATGTGGGGACAAATGAGTCTCTCTATACCAAATCTTAAACTATACTACAAAGCAGTAATCATTAAAAATGATTTGGTACTGAGGAGAGAGAGAGTCAGAGACAGATCATTGCAACAGATGAGGAATACAACATATAGAATCAAACAAACATATTAGCATAGTGTTTCATAAATCCAAAGACCCCTCTCAATTATTGGGGAAAATATTTACTATTTGAAAAAAACTATTGTGAAGACTGGACAGATGTCTGGCAGAAATTAGGTTTAGACTAACACCTTATATAATATACCAATATAAGCTCCAGGTTTATACATGACTTAGATATAAAAGTCCCCTTATAAATAAATTAGAGGTAGAAGGAAGAAATTACCTTTAGATCAATGTATATAAGAATTATTTGTGATTAAAGTGATAGAGACAATCACAAGATAAAAATGGACAATTTTAATGATGTAAAACTTTAAAATTTTGCAGAACATCATTCATTTCCACCAGATTTTGAGTTACAAATTTTCTCCCCATCTTTCCCCTACCCACCACCTCAAAACAGCCATCCCAGTATATCCCCCCTCCCCCAATCTATTCTCTCCTATGTCCTCCCCCCTCACCCTCTGACTTTCCGGTAGGGCAGTGCCTGTGTATCACAAGTTCCAGTTGGATGTAGTTAATGATAATAATAATAATAATAATGACAATGATGATGTAAACTAAGCTAAAATAAAAAATTTAATTAAAAAAAATTTGCAGAACAGCTAAAGTAAAAAATCAAAGGGAAGCAGTTTTACTTGGGGAAAAAATCTTTGTAACAAGTTTCTCTGATAAACATCTCATTTCCAAGGTGTCTAAATAACTGATTCAAATTTATAAGATTGAGATCTATCACTAATAGATAAATATTAAAAGGATATCAATAGCTTCCAAAGAAAAAATGGAAGCTTCAGCTGTCGTTTGAAAAGTATTCTAAATTACTAACATTGGTGAAACAGAAATTAAACCATCTTTGAAGTTTTACCTCATACTGATCACTGGCAAAAATGATTAAAAATGAAAAAAAAATGTGGGATGAACTAAGGAAAACAGTGTCAGACACACAGTACATGGGCTACATGTAGCCCACAAAACTGTCTTTCCAACAATATATGTGTGTATGTATATGTATGTATATATACATATACATATATACACACGTATACATGCATATATATAGTTAAGGTGAGAATTTGTTTTGCTGCACTATATCGATATGCATTTAGGGATTTTTTTTGTCTCATAGGTGAGAGAGTAGTGGGAGGTACAGATTAATGAAAAAATACTTGATACTTAAAAAATAAAAATTCTGTGTTAAATTGAAGTAGCCATTTATTACAAAAACTTCTATGTAAAGGAAGTTTGTCATGGTTGATAGAACACTAACACTAACACTAATTCAAGTCAGGAAGACTTGAATTAAATTCAGGCGCCACCTGTGTGACCCTAGGCAACTCACTTAACCTCTGTTTGCCTCGGCTTCCTCATCTGTACAATGGGAACAATAATAGCTAATATCTCATAGGATCATTCTGAGGATCAAATGAGCTGATATGTGTTAACTTCTCTAGAGACCTTAAAGCACTTTTTAAATATTAACTAATATTGTCTATAATCATATATACCTTGGGGTATATATAATATGTGTGTATGTACACACACATATAGATACCCTGTATATTATATGTGGCATACTATAATATATATGTTTGTATAAATATATACATATGTAAATATAATCACATAGATAAATATATATACATATATACTTATAAATATATACCTCTATATATGTATATATGCCACTAAGTGGAGCAGTAGATGGAGCCTTAGGCCTGATGTCAGGGAGATCTGAGTTTTTAAATGCAGCGTCAAATATCTACTAGCCATATGACCCTGGGTAAGTCACTTAATCTGTTTGCCTCAGTTTCCCCAACTATAAAATGGGGATAATAATAGTACCTGCCTCCCAGGGTCATTGTGAGGATCAAATGAGATAATAATTGTAAAGGATTTAGCACAGGGCCTGGCAAATAGGAAGTTCTACATAAAAAATAGCTATTGTAACTATATATAAATACATATATATGTGTGTTTGTATGTCATATGGATGTTTGTATATGTTTTAGATAAGTAGGTGGCACTGTGTGGATTGAGATTCCTAGGTGCTTTTTTAGAAGTCTAGATACTGTGTTTTTGTGACTAAGTAACAATTTATTCCACTTTGTCTTTGCCTACAGATGCACTCTGAGTGTTACTCTGGAACAAGCTATAATTCTGGCTAGAAGTCATGGCCTGCCCCCCCGATACATCATGCAGGCTACAGATGTAATGCGAAAGCAGGTAAACTCAAATGACATGTTAGACTCATTCTCTTAAAGCTATAGAACATACCTCCACTAACACCTAGATACCAATACTGAAAAGTCCAGTGCAAAATAGGAAAAAAATACATATTGTCCTGTAACCTTTGCTCTCTCCTCCTTAGATCCTACTCCCCTAAAGATAACAGCTTCACATTATAAAATGTCATCTTCTGTTTGTTTCAAATTGACTTTGTGTGTGAGGATAAAATGAGAGAGCTTGGTTGTTTGTGAATTTATATCATAAAACAGCAGAAAATGAGAGTAAGAAAGCAGTGAATCCAAAGTGACAAAAAGGCAGGAGTGACTACAGTTCACCTCCCATGTGGACGCCTTCATATCTACCTTGTCCTGCTGGCTCCATGATGAAGGAATGCCTGCAGCAGAACAATGGGATGATGGGAACCCCACTGCCCTAGGAGGCTGAGGAGCTCCAAAGCTGTCCACAAACCATTCTGACCTGGGGAGATTATGTTCCTCATCTGTGTAAATGGGGCTTCACAGCTGTAAGGTTTAAATGAGAGATTAATGTATGTGTAAGTGACTTGTAATGTGTATGTGTGTGTATGTATGCTACAGATAAAGTACTTATCATCCTTCTTTATTTGTTGTAATGAAAATCATATTTATCCTATTAAAAAGAATATGATTTTATAAGTTTTGTCAGAAAAAAAGAGTAAGAAAGAGACTGAATGTGTTTTTATTTTCATTGTTCTGGGTCAAGATTATTTGCCACTCATGGAAGTTCTAAAACTCTTGTATAATCTAAAGAAAACATAGACCTCAGTACATGTGGAGCAGAGAAAAATGCGTCAGTGCAACACACACTTCCAAAATACCAATTCTGTACAGTTAGATGACAGCTAAGCAGTGAGGTGGAACAGTGGCTAGAGATCTTGGCTTGGAGTCAGGAAGACCTGGATTGAAATCTAGCCTCAGTTTCTTACTGACTCTGGGCAGGTCCCATAACCTCAGTTTCCTCAACTGAAAATGAGGATAATTAACAGGATCTCCGTCCCAGGCTGGTTGTGAGATAATTTTGTAAAGTGCTTACTTAGCACAGTACCTGGGACATGGTAAGTCCTTAATAAATGTTTATTTTCCCTCTCTCCACTATGTAAAAGCACTTAGTTAGGCACTGGGGGAAATAGAGAGTTGATGTAAGTCATGATCTCTGTGTCAATGAATGCATCTATTAGGGGAATAAAGCATATACTCAGTATTCAAGTGTCAGAGAGCTATGAAATCATGTGCTATGGCAAGGTCTAAGGAGGTGGACGTGGTAGAAGGAGGGTGGTGTTTTGCTGATGGCAGTGACCAGACAAGACTTCAGGGAAGAGAGTTGAACTTTAAAGGATCTGTTGGCAAGATACCGATGACCCCAATATCATTAAACTAGAAGCCTCCTAAGAAATAATCTTGTTCACCTTCCTTATCTCATAGGTAAGGCAGCTGAGGCCCAAAAAAAGGTGATATCCTCAAGGTCATAAATGATAGCCAAAGGTCAAACTCTTATTCACAGCTTTGATTCATTCCTTTGCTGAAAAGTCTTTAACAATACCCCATTTTATGCTCAAACTTCTCTGCTAGACCAAACTTCTTCTATCTAATAATTCTGGTCATTTCATAGTCCCTCCTCATTACGCACGCTGGGCCATCTCTAGTCATTCTGATCTATATCCAGCCACTGGACTCAGATGGCCCTGGAGGAGAAAGTGAGTCTGGTGGCTTTGTACAGTCCTCCCTTTGCTCAAAACCAATTCAATTGCAACTCATGTAATCAATCATCTTCCTGATGTCATGGTCCTCTTCAAGAACGAAGGACAAACCACACAACCTCCCTGTACTATGAAAATGTATTATTACACTGAATTCTAATGCCTTTAGACTTTACTCATGGTACATCTTATATTCATATGTCTTCCCTGTTGTTCCTCTTTTCACCTATGGATTCATGCTCACAAAGTAGAGTGATATACTTATAGAACCCTTCCATTCTGCTAAATAAAAATTCAATTTCCTCCTCTCCCAGCCTCTTTTCTCCCTAACACCACTGCTGCAAAGAATTCTTATTCATACTGACCATTTTTGACCCCTTTGATTCCTACTTGACCTTTTCAGTTCAGATGGCTAACTAAACTTCTGATCATATATATTTAGAAATATATATATATATATATTTCTAAAAGAAAAAATGTGATATAATAATATTGGTTATTATTTTTAATTGAAAGCATGCAATATTTTGGTAGCATTATGTGTATAAAAAAAGTATGTTCCATTTTCCAAACATCCAACTTACAAATGAGTTTTAATAACACAACACATTTGTAAATCAGGACAACTTTTATAGCAGTATTTACTATAAAAGCTTCATTAATAAAACAGTACTATTATTAAATATTAAACAAAGTACAGTGAGTTTATTTTGTGTTGCTGTTGAGCCCTACCTAAATTACCTCTTTGATTTAGTGTTTAAATCTTGATTCAAGAAGACGATTCTGTATCTTGTTATATTTATGAAGAGAAGTGAAAAGTGTAGAAACATAACAGCACAGGAATTTACCAGTGACTTTAATTATATCTGCTTTCATGTATTTTCTAACCTCTTATTATAATATTATATTATAATTATATGTAATATATTGCCATATTAAAATTATATTTTAGATTTTTACTGTTTAGATTTACAATTGCATGATATATATCTTATAATCTCATTACATAACATATGGTACAAATCTTATAGCCAAAATAGTTTAGGTATTGGAAATAATTGTTGAGCTTTATCCCTCACCTATTTCTGCACTTTCATGGTATGGATACTAAGAAATAAGTTTATTTTATATTATAATTTTGTATTTCAAGTTATGTTAAAGCTAACGAATCACACTGGGTATCTACTGTAGCAAAAATGTTAGTGAATTCGTGAGTTACCATTAACTTCAGTACTCCCTCCCACTCCCAACCAAAATAATTGATTAATAAAGTCTTTGAATCCAATTAGAGTCAGTAGTAAACTAATCACTGTCCCACAAATGTTTGAATTTCCCTCAAATGTTGCATTTTGTAGTGTTGTTTTTAATTAACAGATGCAGACCTAAGACAGTTAAATGGTATAATGGATAGACTGTTGGTCATGGAGTCAGGAAGACCTGAGTTCCATATGTAACCATAAGATTTTTAATTGGGTGTGACCTTGGGCAAATCACTTAAACTGTATTTCCTTCAATTTCCTCATCTGTAAAATGACCCCTTTGATAATAAAAGCTCATTTTTGCCTATTGAAGCAGATAATAATAGCACCTACTTACCATGGTTCTTGTAAGGATCAAATGAGACAATATAATAATTGTAAAATACTTAGCACAGTGCCTGACACATAATGATTATGTAAATGCCATAAATGAGTTTATCATCATTCATTTCTGTCTTGTAGGGAAATCCTCCCTTTTAAGATTGTCAATTGCAAATGAGTTTCTGATCATCATAGATGGAAGAAGTCTCTTGCATCTCATAAATGCAATGTAAAGCTGTCAAAACTTTCCTATTTTTCTGACCAAAGCAGAACATTTTAACAAAAATTAAAAACTCCACAATAAAAAAAATCTCCGTGAAGAAAAGGGATGATGTAAACAAAATACATTGATTTATTTAAAATTCTGCCCCATCACCAGAAGAGTTTTCATTTTTGTGCCTTCTGTCTTATTAATTGGTAGGGGAGGTAGTTTATTTTACACATAATACCTTACACTCTTGCTCTAGAGATCAAGAAAAAAAAATTTAATTTGGTACCTATTAAGCCTCCTGCCATGCTTTTCTTTTGTTAGCTATATAATACGTCAAAATGGAAATTAGACCAAAATCAGACCTTAAACCAGTGTATGGTCTATAAACAACTGTAATGAAAACAATTTTGCAAATTGATCTACTAGCTTATTCATGTTTACAGTTGTATCGTAGTTAAAGATTATGCAGAAAAGTTCAACAGTGGTCAGAGCATGTATCTAGAGCCAGGCTTCTGGCTTCTTTGTATAACTTAAGACTCTTCATGACCTACCATTTCCATGTTGGGGAATACTGAAATGTCTGTGTGACCCTGGGCAAATACCTTGACCTTTCATTTTCCCAGACAACTCTCTAAGAATGCAGAGAAGATGCAGCTACTACTTAACACAGTGCCTGGGACACTATCAGTTCTTAATGAATGCTTATTGACTAACCTGCATTAGTGAAGGTAGTTTCTTAATCTAGGACTTTACTAAAGCAATGAAATCACAGGTCCAGTCTCTATCTCTGTCTCTATATACATGATAGAATATTTTTTAAAATTTATTTCATTTTTAATTTATGGAATAAAACAATAGTAAATTAATATAATCTTTTGATTTGCAGTGATTGTAAATATGGTGGTGCATTCACATGGCTATGAAGATCATTATATTGTCATTATATTGCTATTCTGAATAGCAAATTCCTATGATGTGCATGAAATATCTGTCTACTTACAAAAATTATTTATATGGCAAGTGGTTACAGAAAATTACCAGTCTTGGAAACTAGATATCCTGAAAATATTCATGTAAGAAAGCTAGAACATTATCCTGGGTCCTTTTATCATTCCGTATATTGGAAAAAAAAAAACAGGTTGCTCCCCTCCACTAAGAAGGCTTGTAGAGCAAAGGAGATGTAGAGCAAATTTGTACAGATCATTTAGAAGCTAATTAATGTATATTGAAATAGAGTGAGATTGAGAATTTGCTAAGTCTTTCTAGTACAACGCACGTATTAATTAACTAATTACTGAATTAGTTAATTATTGTGACTAGTCTTAAACAAATTCTATTTGTCATTTTTAAAGGACTGAAGAAAGAAAGCATTCTAAGTGTAAGCTTTATGAACAAGTCTATAAATAGGGAGAATTAATTTTTCTCCTCATTTCCAGTAAGATTCATTTCTTCTTCTACAAAATTAGTAATAGAAGAGTGTTCTTTGTAAATGCTCTATGTTTCACCATGTTCAACATTTCCCTTTTTTTAAGAGGCGAAGGGAGGGCAACTGGGGATAAGTGACTTGCCCAAGGTCACATAGCTTGTAAGTGTTATGTGTCCAAGGCCGATTTTTTTTAAAATTTTTTTTATTTACTCATTTACTTTTAATTTACAAGATTCAGTTCCACAATCACTTGAGTTTCAGATTTTCTCCCCTCCCTTTCCCCCCCCCCC
>JAQQSU010005835.1:0-13684 GCA_028627135.1 Pseudochirops cupreus | reverse complement strand
TAACACCAGTCACTTGAATTTCTCTAACTATCATTTTCTATCTTGTGAGAATGGAAAGTCTGTTCAGAATTTTAACTACTCTTCCCCTGTCTTGTCACTGGGCAATCTCCCTCACTTTGCACCACCCCCAATGGAGGCTTTTGTCATAGTTTATATTTGACAATAACTGTTTTAAAATAATTTCACATATTTCGCAGTCGAGTCTCACAGCAAGCCTATGTAGCAACTAATAAAAAATATTAACTCCATATTAGAGGTAGAGAGGCAGTGTGGAATGAGGGGTAGAATGCTGACCACAACAGCTTGGGTTCAAGCTGTCTCTGATACAATACTTTCTATAAGACCCTAGGAAAGTAATCCACACTTTCAGTGCTCTAGACCGTAGGTGTCAAACCTGCAGTCCTCAGACTTTGAGGCAAGTAACATTCCTAAATCAAATTAAAATGTAGTTGAAAAGTACTTAACTAAATAAATGAAAATACAATAAAACAATTAACATTACATATTGAAACTGTTTAGTTTCACAGAAATCCTTGCTTCTATTTGAAATTTACACCACTACTCTAGACAGCAATAATAATAATGGTGATGATGACGGTGAGAGCTAGCGTTTCCAGAGAGATCTACGGTTTACAAAGGGCTTTACAAATAGGCTGTTTTTATTCTCACAACAAACCCTGGGAGGAAGATGTCATTATTAGTCTCTCCATCCATCCAATTTACAGATGAGGAACTTGAGGTTAAGACAGGTTTAGTGACTTTCCCAGTGCCTTATAGCCACCAAATGTCTAAGGCAGGATGTGAATTTTGGTCTCCTTGATGACAGGTCCAGCCCCCTATCTACTGTGCCAGCTAGCTACCCCTAGACAATTCTAAGAGTATAAGCTACAGACAATGTAATAACTTATATTGGTAGAAAGTGCTTCCTCAGCTATGAGTTCCCTCCTCCTATCAAGTCCCAGGTCCAGTACCTCTCCAGTTTCTGTTTTACAGGTGAAAAAGCTAAAGGCCAGAAAGTAGATGTGAATTATTTTCTTAGGTTACTAGAAGGGGAGGAAGTCAAGTCTCACACCAAGGTTTTCTAATTCCAGGTTTAATAATTTTTACATAAAGCTATCCTCTAAAGAACCAAATATTCGCAAGAATTGAACGATGAAGGCCAAATCAAGCAAGAGAAAAAGCAGAGTCCCAGCCTCAAAGAAAATAAAATTGCTAGAGCATAAGCATGTTGTTTTCTACTTTCTTTCCCTCTAACCCTGGTGAGAATCAATTTGGAGTGAGCCTGGTCCAGAGGCCAGCAAATGATAATCAATTAAGAGATTTGGCTGAGGGCAGTGAACAAAGCTCATTCTCTTGCAGAGGAAACTCCCCAGTTGCTGGCCGCCTAGGTGGCCACTAACCAAGGAATTTTATTTTAATGCATCCCCTCAGAAACTATGCCACAAAGCCCTTGACAAGAGCATGGAGAAAAATTAAGTCCATCTCAAAAAATCCTATAAATGTATGACCTCTGATCCCCTGGAATGCCTGGAGCTTTGGGCAGGCACTGCCCATATGCATCAAGTAGTTAGAACATCTGCATCGAAGGTGATATTATTCATATCTGTATATGTTTTCTGAATATTCCAAAGCGTATTTATGCCAGCCTGATCTTCCCTCAACTCTTCATCTAAGTTAAAATCGGACATGATTATATGAAAATTGTTCAGGTTTGAAATATGCCCTCTCTCAAGACAGCACTGTTTTCTAAAAGGAAACTCAATGCATCTTTCTGGGTTTTGTGATTTCAGAGCCACTATTCTATTATCATTTACTCTGGAAATTAATCTGGTCTTGTCAAACCCTTGGGAGAAGTAGGTTCACTAACCTGTGCTTTGGAAACTACAGCAAGTAATCTTGGCATTATAGTCATCAACATGGTGCAAAGGCCAAAGATAAAGTTTAAAGAGATGTAAGAGATGAAGGCCACATCAGAACTGGAAAAGATTCGGGATAGAAGATACATCCATGGTAGAGTTGCATAGCTACAAAAGAAAATGGACAAGAATAGAGAGTTATTTGACAATTACTACAGTTCTATTATGACATATTTATAACTAATCTATATGTAAATTAGACTTGTGGTTCCAATGACATAAGTAATTCTCAGATTGTAAATAACTTCCATAAACATAGATCAGCATTTTCATCAAAGACTTACATTTTGGTGGGGCAGAGAGTTTAAGCAACATGGCTATGGAGAAACCATGTGTGTCCGAGTCAGGACAGTAACCCAGATCTTCCTGACTCTAAAATCACCTTTTATCTATTATAATATGTTATCTGTTTATATATTATTTATAAACAAACATATGTACATATATAAAATGCCATTCACATAACAGAATATTATAAGCAGCATACAATATTTAATTTATATGTTGTCTAGATCGCCTTTCCTTTTATCAAATAAAGGAGAAACCCATCTCTAACTTTACCCACAGGTTCCCTGAAGTCCAAATTTTATATACAGGACAACATGAAGGGGAGTTAAAAAAGATGCACGTTGAAATCTAATCATGCTATTTATTCTCTGGAAAATTTTCCCTATCATGAGCCAGGAAAGTGTTCAATAAGTCCTTGAAATAGACAAGTTTTAAAATAATAATAATAATAACTTCCTAGATGTGCCAAGGATCTGAAGCCCTGGCTTCACTTGGCTTTTCCACTCAGTTTCTTGATTTTTCAGAAACATTTCAGCCAGTTACAGGGAGCTGATAATTAGAACTATATTCCCTCAGAATGCTACCTGAGGAGTTGGTGATTTTAACTTTGAAAGCATTACCATTTCCCAAAGAGTTCCAAGAGTCCTCCCTTCTCCTTCACCCCTCACCCACCCACCCACCTATGCACAAGATAACAGTACTCTCAGGATAAGTGTGTCATTTTTACCATGGAGTGATTTATTGCTTTAGCCTGCACAATCTCAGTATGGTTTAAATAACTGAGATTTTCCTAATGTTATACCCATCCTTGAAAATGATGACAGTGCAACATGAAATGAATGATGGTAAATCCTTAAGAGCTGCCAAAGATAGAGATTTCTTAGTGTGTTCCCTGTATTCTTAAGACATACATTATGTTCTGAATTCATTCATCAGTCACACTGTGGCATTCACTCATTTCAAAAACTAACAAGCCAAAAATGTCACAGATGAAGTTATACGGATCTCTTGCAAATGACATGTACTATCCATCAGCCTCATAATTAAGGGAGGAAAAGTTTAGAAGTTGCTTCTTTATAAGGCAGTCATAGAGAACAAAGGATATATTCAACAGAAAAGTTTGAAAGTAACTACTATATAAAAATAATCACATTAGGAAATAAGCTAAAGACATTCACTCACTTATAATACCAAAATTGTGACTTTCAGACAGATAGGAATGTAAACAGTACCATCTGAATTGAAGCACATAACACATAACGACATTTCTAGAAGTATAAAAGTATAAATTGAATCTAGGCAATTCCTAAAGCACAGGACTGGATCTTATCACTCTACAATTCAAAAACATTCAGGGACTTCCTTCTGCTGCTAGGATAAAATACAAACTCCTCTATCTGACGTTAAACTCTTTTATAGCACAGACGCCAAACATGGGGCTGCAGGTTGTTCCCTTCTTGAACCAGATTAAAATGTAATTGGGAAACAGTTAACAAAATTAATAACAACAGAGAAGAATGCATATAGTGTTCATGTGGTTTTTCTATGGCAATATGTAACCCACAGGAATCCTTATGTATGCTTCAGTCACCCCATTTCTGTTCGACTTTGACGCTACCACTTTATGATCTGGGTCCACTTGACCTTGCTACACACTATTCCACTTCATGCGCTCTGCATCCCAGCCCAACTGGTACTAGGTGATCTTCATACACAATGATTTATATCTCCTCTCTGTCTGCAAAGAATCTGTCCACTGCATCTGGAACGTATTCTCTCCTCACTTTGTCTTCTTAGACTCCAGACACCTTCAGATGTAGCTCCAGTGGCATTTTCTAAAGATTTTCTTGCTTCCCTCCACATGTTAGTACCTTTACAAAAAAAAATTTTTACATCTACCTTGTATTTGGTTGCATTTTTATATGTGTAAGTATGTGCTCCTATAGGGTAAGAATTGCTTCATTCATATCTTTGCATTGTCAGTACCCTAATATAGTGTGTTTAACACACAGTAGGTGATCACTGATTGATTGATTGGAAAACATGTTGAGTTTCTAAAGCTTATCTTAAAATTGAAAATATGTACAAGGTCAAAAATTTCATTATTACATGAACAAAATTCTAAAAAAGCAATTTCTGCTTTGAGAAAGTCATCAGACATGGCACTGAGAGCCAAAAGATATGGGGTTTGCTCTCAAGTAATTTATAGTATCTTTGTCTATAGCAAAATTTTATTTTAAGGAACATGTAGCCCTGGAATGCCCTAAAACACATTCATGGAGGCAGACTACCTACAGTGTATTCAACACGGCACTCATACTATTTTCTCTCTCTCTGCCCCAACTAGCCCTTGAGCTGATGAAACTCTTTTAGCTCACAACCATCCTTAACAGAGCACTGAGAAAGTAACACATTCTTTGAGCAGGAAGGAAATATTATCAACATTGCACTTGTCCAGTGACAAGCAATTCTCTTATTCCAAAGAACTACAAAACTCCTCAGCCTGGCTCTCTGGGGACGGCAGACATGGCCCAGCCAGGCCTTCACTCAAAAGTATTCAGCTTTCTCCAATCAGCTTCTAGAAAAGTAAAACCTCTTCTCCAGAAAGCATAGGTCATGTTTAAAAAAAAAAAAAGCCAAAATCTGTCTTCTCTCTATTTCTCCTTCTGAAACCAAAGAGGGCAAGTAGAGGTCAGTTAGGCACTCTCTAAAGTTAGATGGCACTAACTATAAGCTAAACGGCTCTAAATATATCAGCAGGCTTCAGCTCTCCTCCAGTCAGCACAGGAACCGAAATGCTCCCTCAGCTGAAGCACCCTTTCTGCAGTCAGTCATCAAAGCACTGCCTGCCTCTCTTCCAGTCAACATGTTTCCCACAAGGCAACTGAACAATCAGTGGTTGAAGCTAGCAGTTTGTCTATTAACCTTCAATTTCTTTTGCCTCCAGTTTCTTCTAACTCCCTCATGTGCTCAGCTTCTTTCCCCACATCTATCTTTTCCTCTAGCTTTTCTCTCTTCTTCTGTCTTCTCTTGCCCTATATCTTCCAATGTCTCAAATCAGATCCTTCTGGTGGTCAGTTACTTATCTTTGCCTTATGAGGTAAAAAACTCAAGGCACAGATTTTCAATTATAACACATCAGTCCTTGTAACATCTTCCCACAGTCCTCAAAAGTCATTTCACCTGTGACTTCACAGTTATAAACTTTAAAACTCTAAAAACAGAAAATGCAAATGAGCTGATGGTCCACAATACCCTGCAGCCAACGTTATGAAAGTTTTTACTCTGATTTCAAAAAGGTCTTCTAGTATATTCATCTGAGGGGCTGTTCTTCAGACTTTAGAATAGTCTGTATCTCCATAATACTGTTTCTTTACCAGTTGATTTTATCAGTTTTCCATATATAAATGTTCTTTTTGTTCAAACTATTTATGTGTATATACAAAAGGGGATAGGGGACAGTACTTTATGTAAGCAATCAATGGAAATATCAGCAAATGTAGAGTCAGAGGACCTGGATTCTAATCTCACCTCATTTTCACTATCTGTGTGACATTGTGCAACTTATCTTAATCTTTCTGGTCTCCATTTCCTCACCTGTAAAATGAATGGGTTGATTAAATTGGCCTCTGAGGTCCCTTCTAACTCTCTCTATATTGTCTTTTGATTTAAAGATATTAGTTATGATTATTTTTTTGTTCTAACAAATAAATTGATAAACAGAATCTTAGAACTGGAAAGGACCTCATAATCCCTACCTACCTTTGAATGCAGAAATTCCCTCTATTAACATCCCTTATAGTCAACCATCCCTTACTTGAACTCTTGCAGTGACAAAGACTTTGCGCAGCAATCCTTTCCGTCATTAAATAATTTGAATTTTAAGAAAGTTGTTCTTTTTAGTAAGTCAAAATATGATTCACCGTAAATTCCAATAATTGGCTTAATTTTACATTTGGTAATACAGGAACACATTTTTTTGCTCCCTTTCCACATTTTAGTCTTTTAAGTTTTTGTTTATCTGGATTTCCCCCAAAATCTTTCAATAGTTTATTATGTAATCTGATATTCAGAGTTCTTATTGATTATTTATAATCATCTGACTTGTCTCATTCTCTGCTCCTCCCACCTTAAACATAGTATTGGTCCAGAAACGAGTCATATAGAATCCGACCTCGAGAGACCCCAATATACAACATAAATGATACTGAACACAGACGAGAGATCTGAATGATAAGCCCAGTTCCAATGACACATGTAATCAACATGTGTAACTCTCAAATTCCTTATGTATAAGTGAATATAATAATACTTTGGCTTCCTTTCTCCCTAAGAAAGCTAATGACAGGAAGTTGCAGCTAGATGCCACAACAGATAGAACTCTACCCTAGAGTAAGAAAATTCTGAGTTCAAATCTGCTCCCAGACTCTTCCTAGCTATGTAATTCTGGGCAAGTTACTTATTCTATTTGCTTCAGTTTTCTCAATTGTAAAATGGTTAATAGCACCTATCTCCCAAGATTATGATGAGGATCAAGCAAGATAATCATTGTAAAGTACTTAGCATAGTGCTGGGCACATAGTAAGAGTTATATAAATTCTATTATTATTTTTTAAAATAGTTTAAAAAGTAGAGTTTTCTTGATCTGAATACTGCCTGTCCTTTCTAGTAATATAATCTGTATTAGTCTACAGGACTCTTTAGTCCAACTCTGTCATCATACAGATGTGGAAGTCAGAACTTAGAAAGGCTAAATGACTATATAATGTTACACAGATAGTAAGAAAGAGAACCAGTATGCAAAGATTGGAAAACCTCTTCTTCCTCTAGATATAATATTTCTTCTACTACACTGAACTTCATTAGGAGTGATATTAGACTAGAGAGTCTGTAAAGTCTTTTATGATACTTAAGATTTTATATAGCTTTTGGTTTGCTAAAATAAAAAAGAAAGTAGGCATTTATTTATTTATTTATTTGTTTATTTATTTGAGATCTTATATCCTGGGGGGAGTGTGTGTGTGTGTGTGTGTGCATGTGTATAAATTAAAGGTCATATTCTGCCTGTCTATAACATGATTTTAATATAAATATACACATACACATTTGTGTACATATATATGTATGTATTTACATATATATATGTATATATATATATACATATATACATATATATATAAGTGATTTAGTTATTATACATCAACCCATTTTATTTGGTGAAGAAGAGATTGGAAATATAAAATGTTCAATTCACCGAGAACCATTAATCTTCCATTAGTTTCTGGAAAGTAATAGGAGCATCATAAGGTGAGTATATCCTGTTCATACTATTTTTTAAGTAAAAAAAGTGAGCATTCAGACAAACCCCTACTGATCACTAATATCACAGGAAGCAAAGTAGGATATTTGCAAGGCATAGAAGTTCATGATGGAAACATCTCCACTGTAATTTCAGGACTAACAATTTTCCTAGTTTGAACACCTAGATTACTCTCAAAGTGACGATAATACAGAATCTATTTCATACAGTATAACATTATCAAACAGCTGGAGGGCCTTTCTGAGATCAGGACAGCGCAGTTCTCATTATGAGTGTATCAATTCTCTCCCTCCTCCCACAGAGCATTCATCCTCATGCTGGAGCTTGTTTTCTCAATATCTCTTGCAGAAGCATAATTGCTGGAAGAGAAAGAAAACCACGCACCCAACAGCAGGTTCAAAGAAATCCTAGGGTTTTTCGTTTGCAAGGAACACACCATAATTCCGCAGTGGCATTTCCAATCACATACCCGAAAAGGGCCAGCAGGAGGGCAGTGGCTGCCAAGTTCTCTCGGAAAGTGAAGGCTGTTAACTTGAAAGCAACAATAACTCCAATGCTCAGGCTGACTGAAACCAGGTAAAATACCTTAAAGAAAAAAATAGGAAACAGTAGATCAGATGAGTTCTTCATCATTATCTACTTATCTTGGAAGGGTCCTTTCATCTTGCATTCACAATATTTTCCTTGCAAAACATTTTATGCATTGAGGTTATCCTCCCAGCTGAATATCTATAATTTTGTATCTCACCTGAACAAAACCATTTAGGAGGTCTTGAGTATAATATTTAAGAGACTACATCCTTTAGGAATGTATTATGAACCAAAGACCTTATTAAAATCATCAATTAATTTAAATTATTACACATTTCTTAAGGAATATGCAATATTTAAAAATTTTGAAACAGTTTGATAAATATTTTTTAATATTGGTCAATATCACATATGACTAAGGTTATATTATCAAGCTTTACTCTACATATGGGTCAATACTATTTGTGAGATGACCAAACACCCTTTTCTCATTCATAGGACAGTGCCAATCTTGAGAACAGAGAATGCATATTAATGAGTAAGGCTCTTGATAGCACTCAGGATTTTTTCTTTATATGTGCTCAATGCTTTAGAAATTTAAAAAAAAAAAGCCCAGCACATCCATCCATCAATTCCCTTTTGAGTATCCTTTCAAATGTTGGAAGAATTCATCCAGAAAGAAGTTTTTCTGTACTGACTGAATAAGTAAATGGGAGTTAAAATTCTGTACATATTTACTTAGTTGCCACAAGACCAGAGGTCAAATTGGAGAAGTTATACATTAAGAAGAAAACACAGCTCTAATAATTTTGTATAACCTTTAAAAGCAAATAGAATTTTTTTTATCCAACCTCACTTTAAGATTCATTCCATGCTTACTTTGCAAGCTCCAGTGTATCAGAGCATGATTTTGTTAGTTCTAAAATAGACTTTAGAGCTAAAAAAAAACACTTAGATATTATCCAGTGCAATCCTTTCCTTCATTTTATAGAAGAGAATATGGAGTTTAGGGATAGTAAGTGAGTTGCTCAAGATCATAGAGGTAACAAGCAGCAGAGCTGGGTTTTGAACACAAGACTTGACACATTCTACTCCAAAGTGTTCTTTCCTCCTGTGGGAAAAGCAAAACTTTATTTATTGCCATCTGTTTTAAAATGACAATGTTGCTTATCAGGCTATGATTATCAATCACTATTGTCCCCATAAGGAATGACTGTGCTGCAAATCTTAGAAATTGCTAGGCATAGCATGGAAATCTTTCTTCTGAGAGGAGAGTGGAAGTCCAGGAAACAATGAAGCAATTTGAAAGTAAGGCCAAACGAACTTAAGAAGCAAGCCTCATTCACTTCTTAAAACAACCCAGATGCTAGCAAAGGTTCCTCTGGATGGACTACAAGCCAGGGCATTCTAGTAAATGTTTAACAACTGACTCTCTAAGAAAAAAAATGCATCTGTGACATGCCTTTCAGTTTACTGGGCATTATTAACATTTTCTCTATCATTTTTAAATAATAAATAATAAATCAATAATAAATTGATAATATATAATATTAATATTATAATATTATTATAATATTAATTATAATAATAAATTGATTATATATAATAATAATACATAATAAATCAAATCCTATTGGGCATCATTTGCTGGTTTCTAAGGCATAACGATTCACCCTGAAAATTTTTTAAGTCAGCTCTGTTGAGCCTGTGTAGGTGAGTGGCAGCACACCCTTGAAAGAAGAGGAAGTAGAAAATACTGTCTTTGCAGTTCTGTTATAATTTAGAATTCAACTGGAAAGTGGGGGGAAATGTAGCCTTCCAGATCCGGGTGGTAATTTATTGTTTAGGGAACAAGGTTCCTACAATTACAACAATACTAAAAATTCACATTTCTATAATGCTTTAAATATTACTAAGTAATTCCCCTAAAAACAAACAACTGCAAAGTACAAATTCTGCTATCCTCAGTTTATAGACGAAGAAACTGAGGCTTAGAAAGGTGAAATATCAACCAAAGTGACATAGTTTCTAAGTGATAGATACAAACTTAGATCTCTTGACTCCCAGTCCAGAGCATCAGAGAACAATCAGGAAAACTGGAGAAGGCTGAGGATGCCTGTGGAAGCATGTACAGTCAGCCTTAAGATCCTTCTAAGATGGGGTTAATTTTAGTTGAAAATCTGAGCTGTGAGAAGCTCCATCTCCAAATTCCTGGTGATAAAAAGTGATAGTCAGCAGTTTCTCCCTCTATCAAAGGAAAGGGATGGATTAAATGATCTCTATGGTCCCTTCCAGGGCTAAATCCTATAAGTCCTTTGGAAACCTACCTATTTATCTGTCAGATACTGAAATAAAACTATAAATACCGTCCATGAAATTGCACCTTATTTTCTAAATTGTTCTGAGGTTATCGGATCTCCCAACTCACTTAGCCAGCTAGCCCATATCCACAAATTCTATTTCAGTAACATACCATATCATAAATGAAATTAGTAAACCAATAGGTCCTATAGCCAAGTCCACTGATGTGCTGCAGCCTCTTCGCTCCACACACTCGGTCTTTTACTACGGAACTGCCAATCGATGCGGTGAGGATTGAGAAGCCCAACATGATGCAGAGTGCGACTCCACACTGGCGGACACTCTCCAGTCTGCAACCAAAGTAAAACAATCAGGGCTGCATTTGATGAAGTACAGACTTCTGAATGCCATATCTTTTCATTCATTCATTCTTCAGTGCTTTTAAAGTTAAAGAACACCATGAAAGGACAAAAAGAGTAGGCTTAAGAAAGGAATCACTATTTCTTTTTTAATTAAAATTAAAGCTAATGACAAATGCAATAGTAATGATGACTGTGATTAATCATGTACATATTATTCCAGATGGCTTGTGAAGTGCCTTCCAACTCTGCGTTTCTGGGACTTTTTACCTGTATTCAAGCACTACTATATAATACTACCTGGTACACAATGGAGTTCAGTATAATATTCCTATGTTTGGGCTCAGAACATTGCATTCATTCACTGGTAATACAAGGAAGAAGTTCATTAAGATTTAACAATTCCTAGAAAATACACTCCACTGACCTTACTACAGAAAGATTCTAGGGTAGTCATATGATAAAGGCCAACATCAATGACTATGGATATAAAATTAGTTACTAGAAGGAGGAATCAAAGTGTAAGAAGGAGAATTATCAGAGCAAATGAAGATTTCATGTTGTGATTTAGACATATAACTCCTGAAATGCATCTCAATTTTTAAAGACAATGTACATTTTTCTTGAGACAGTTCCCTCATCTGGGGCACGTCAGCTTATTGAAAAGTCAGACAAGTCAGCAACTGGTTTCCTTCTTTATATTTTCATGTACTATTGCTTAGATGTAGAGAAAAGGAAGAGCTGGAGAGACTTTTACCAACTCTAGGAAGAAAATCATCTCATTTTCAAAATAAAATAATACTCCTGTAAACTGGAGGTGATGGATAACTACAGTTGCTGGGGTTTTTTAGCCTTCTTTAAATAGTATTTCTTTAACACCATAATTTATCCCAGTATTCCTTTTCCACACCCTCAGAGAGACATTTCACATAAATGACACTTATTATGGAGGGGAAAAAATTGGGAAAAAAAATCAGCAAAAGTGATTAATACAGCAAAAAGTCTGTAAATATATGCGATATCCCACTTCCATTGGCCTTCTAATTCAGCAACAAAATTGGGTTGAGTGGTCTTCTCACATCTCTTCTTTAGATCCATGCCAAAATGGTTCCAAAAAGTCTTGGATATATGAAATTGGCAGTGGTGCACTGAAGAATTCCTCCTTTACAAAGAGTGATGAGTAGCCAGAGAAGAGGTGCTGATTCAGGTTGCTCAAGCCTTGATGGAAAGGCAGATCTGGAGACAGGAGGTTTTTTTGTTGTGGCGGTTTGTTTTTTTGTTTCTGTTTTTGTTTTTTACAGTCCTCTGCTGAAGCATTTCAGGGGCCTGGTTGACTGCTGAGTTGGTCATGGAGGAAATTATTCAGTCTTAAAACAGCAGGACTGTGTGTACTTTAAAGCAGTTGGGAAACAAGGTAGTGGTTTGGGCAGTTGGAGCTACTCTAACTGCTGGTACAAGTCTATAATTTCTACAGGTATCAAGGATATACCTTCATGACTGAGTTTCATAGCATTGGTGGTGAAGCAGTAGAGGGTGTTGTTACATTGCTCTAAGTTCCAGATAGTGATCACCCACAGGAGAGCCAAGAGAATAAGTTGGCAGACATGGTAGTAATTTCTGAGGAGAGGTTCTGGAAGTGGTGACTTGATGAACACAGGGTAGATAGGCTCTTGGTTATTTCCAAAGGTAAAAGTCACAGACCTTTCTTCATATAGAAAGGGGACAGAAAGGTTGGACCATTCCAGGCTTGTAAATTATCCTGAGTTCTCCTCAATTATGTGCTTTCCTGTCAGGTTTCTTTAAGTATGTGCCCATTCTTTCCCACAAATACTGAATGTGTTGATGGGAGAAAGTGACTCAGGTTCATATGTAGATTGCAATACATTTGTTATTCCTCTATTTGCTTCACATGAGTACCCCAATAGTAAAATCATTCTTATTTTCAACTTATTAAGTACATGGTTATGTTTAAGATCTAGTTATCATTGTTGTAACAGATAGGTTTGTGTACCTGAAAATCACATTAGCTGTGTTCACTAAGAGCTAAAGTGGTGAGTAGTCAGGGTGTTTTCCTCCACAACACCATTATTGCTGGGACAAAAAGAGGTTTTGTTCACGGCATTGTAGCAGCAGTCTTCCTTTGGGATACCAGGTCTTCCAGTAAGAGGAAATATTGGGGTGAGCAAGTCAGCCCAAAGACTGGAGGGGCCATAAGAGTCTGATATTCTTGGTTAGGAATTCTGTATCGGGATGACATTTTGTAGTCATTTTGCTCTAATCAAACAAAAGAAAAGCATCTCTATGTCATCTCTTCTGCATGTGTGACTATGTCATTACATTAGTATCTTATTCCTCTACTGGGATATAATAAGCTCCATAAGGGCAAGGACCATGTCTTGCTTAGATTTTGTCTCTCTCTGTCCCCAGTACAGGGTTCTCACATAGTAGGAATTTAATAAATATTTGATAAATGAAAGAATAAACAAATGAACATGTACAACCTCACACTCTGTCCTAATTAGTGAAAATTTACTATATCTAGCCAGTCCTAGCTATCTGATGATGCTTCACATCATCTTCCTGCCATGTCACCATGTGAGAGACACCATCGTATTCTTCCAACTGACCTCCAGCTCCTCTCTGGGGCCATGCTCTCTTGAATGGTGAGAGTTTACTTTATCTAGCTGCCAGTTCCCTCAAACCCCATGAAAATTCCACTCTCTTGCACCAGGAACAGTTGATACCAATGCTTCTTGAAAGAGTATGTCAACAAAATGCTTTATGATTCTATTCATCATCTCTTTGAATCCCTAGACACTACCCTTGTTTATGGATTGTCTCTTCATGGTAGAATACAGTTCCTTGAGGGCAGGAAGCATTTCTCTCTTGTATCTGTGTCTGACACATAGTAAAAGCTTAATTAATGCTTTCTCATTAGTCATTCATTAATTCATTATCCATTATCTTCC